>KZ308184.1:1148474-1193074 GCA_000376725.2 Ladona fulva | reverse complement strand
ATTAAATAATGAATTTTTCATTCAATGAAATAGTATTGGCAAATCATAGAAGTACACTTCTGATTCTCCCAATTCTATTCATAGAATTAAGAAAATGGATAAGGAGGAATTTGCACGAAAATGCATGAACCTAGGAAAATTTCACAGGAGAAACGGACATAGAAAAAGTCTGAAATGACCGGGACCAAACCCAGATCTAGATCTACCCATTTCTGGTCGGACTTGAACAAGGCATTTGAACATTGCGACAAAATGGCTAGAGTAATCACCAGACATTTGGAAGATCCGGCTTCGAGTCCCGGTCCTGTCAGATATTTTTTCATGTAAGTTTCTCTTCGAAAACATTAAGAGACATATAGTATTACTTTCCCAATCATTAAATCATTATTTTTGCTTTGTAACTAATACCCTCGACGTATATGAATTTCTTACATTTTCCAGTGTCGTTAGTTGTGAGTAAGTGATGGTCTAAAATCATCCTCAAGTCCGGAATGAAAAAATGCGTTGCTATCGTGCATATAGAAAATCCTAATATTTTCGAAAACCTCCGAATGCTGCTGATTACCGGAGATAGTTCATTTAGTAAATCATAGTAATCCGCTCGAGGATGCTTTCTAACTCAGAAGTACTGTTGTCATCTTTGTCAGTATATGTAGTGAATAAGTAGTGACTCAAGATAAGTAGTGAATTCACAATCACTGCAACCTTCATTTTTAATACTTTTGATATAAAACGCTATAGTTACAGCTACATGTAGCACATGCTAGTAGTAAATATGTTGAAAAATCGGTAATAATCTTACAATATTTTCCATGACGACTGCACCGTCACTGTATAATTGCAACCTTTCAAATTCAAAGTGCAAAATTTCAGTTTTAACGGATATTTTTTAACTCTTTCCTAAAAGGAAAGTAACACTTTTCCCTAAACCGATTTCTCTCCATGGTTAAATGATGGTGGATAACATTATAATACCATTTATCCTTAGGTAGCAGTAAATATGGGTAGTGTCCAAAAGATAAATTACGAAGACTTATTTTCCATTTTGTGAATGACAGGATTTTTAGAGCCTATATTCCCTATTTTTATTATTATTATTCCCGACTAGGATTCGGGCACGGGAGATCGGAAAAAAATTCCCGAGAATGAGCGGGACGGAATTCCTGAAAAAATACCGCCGCAAGTCTGAAAATAGAAAACTCGGAAGGAAAAATGTCCTCGAGTTATTTTCAATAATCTTTATCCACTTCGTTTTCATTTTGATTATATTTGCGTATGATATTATGATCAATACATACTAATGTTCAACCAAAACAAAGAGGGCAATCTTCCTACGGAGGATTTAGTTTTCTCATCATTCATTATCCTCAGAGAAAAAGTTCCAAGCCAAGCTAATAGGGACGAGGCTGTATTTACTCGGAAAATACTGGAGCTGTAAACATTTCACAGCTCTACTAAGCCTTGACATTGTCGCGCATGAAGTATCGCATTTTCCGCGGAAATTCATCCTGCTTACGTGCCCGAATGTGTAATTCCATCACAAACTCTCATAATAAAGAAAAATATCTGGCACAATTAATGTGTAATAAAAAAATGAAAAAAATATACTCTCGGAGATTTCGCGGCACACCAAGAGCTTACCCATGGCGCACTGGTTTGGAAGCACTGATCCAAGAGGTATACACAGGAGTGTAGTTGTTATGCAAAAACTGCTCTCCCAGATTAATTCTAAGGATAGAAGATTCACGTAAAATAGACTCCGTGTTTTCCTCAAAGCAATATTATTAGTTCATTTATTGGAGTCCGCATGTAATTCTTGTTGAAATTATTGAATAATCTCAAAAATTTCATATTTGATAGAGTCAAGAGATGTGAGGAACATCCTAATTCATACAAAAAAAGAAATATATACTTTCAACAAACATTTAACTTTAAAACCTTCTGTACCAGATGATGCTGAAACACCGATACCATGGCTGTTAGAATATTGTTTTGTGGACGGTATATTTATTTTTCTTCGTGAAGTTTATATTTTTCAAAACAATCGTTGGTTGCATAGATAAGATTTGAATTTCCATCCTCTCTTAACTAACTCACTCATTTAGCCATATCCCCACTTTTATTCGCCCCCGATGTACTCCTGAGCTCCACTGATCTCCCTACACACTCAGCAAGTATTCCGGCAGCACTCAGAATCCCCAGGTCTTCCTTTAAATGTAACCTATTTTCAGCGCAGTATGCACTGTTTCCAAGGGACTCCATCCTTGACATTCTTTTATTGCTTCAATTCTGATAGAGGAGAACTCAGTGGAGAAGGGGAATCGGAAAATTGAAGCTGTGGAAATCTTCTTTTCTTAGTATCCCGAGCACTACGAGGGACGTATATACATGTTTTATACCTGCGCATTTCGATATTTTAAAATTGCTTATCGGTATATCTGGATGTAATTCCATCTGAAGAACGCTCTTCTAAAATCAGGTACGGCTTCTAAGGATTCCAGAGGGGTGTACGCTCATTGGCATTATTAAACGAATCATACAATNATTTGGGGAATATTTTGGATTTGATAATTTTCTGTCAAATTTGCAAATGTCTTTAATACAAATTCTTCTCGTTTTCAGACTTCAAAATTTCTAGCCAGATAGTTACATACAGTTAGTTTACATCTTTCACGTCACAAATAAAGTAAATTAATTACTAGCAATTTTAAAATAGTATGTAAGTATAAAACTGAGTAAAAAATAATATAATTAAAAGTTTAACCGTTTTACTCATTCACCTCAAAATCACAAAACAATATAAGAATATACTATAAAAATCGCTATATTGTATTTGTTGATTTATATTAAACTTCAAAAAACATATTGTTGACCCTTTGGTAAATTAAGGTTTAGCGTGTATTGGTAATAAAAAGGCCAGCTGAGGGGAATGCTCTCTCTGCTTCTACGGATGTGGGAGGGAGGCTCAGATTACACTTACTAGAATCCGGGAAGAACCGGTATTTCCAGGGATATACTTTGCATTTCCCGAGAAACGGGAAGTTGTCTTTGCCAACGGAATGCAGGGATCCCGAGAAAGTGGGATTCCGGGACCACAAACATTAGATTTTAGAAGGGAATGCAAAAGAACATGAAACTACTTTAAGGTAGAATAGTTATGTATATGTCTAATCAATTTAATTGCGTCGTCATTTGGAACTCCACGTTCGGTTTGTATGCATGTACAGTCACTTTAATCAATTTTAATGGTATTAAGAGGCTTGACGAACATTAGCAATTCTGAAAAAAATATAAAATATGTAATTTATAATATAGTATTCGGACTTGATTCTTACACCATCTAACGCTAATCAATGTCTGGATAGTAAGATGTCTTTCTTTTGGGGATGCTAATTGCTCCTTTATAAAATGGTTCAATAATAATACGATATTATTAGAGCGATATTGAGAATACCAAGAGTCTTATTACAACTAACCCTTTAAATATGCAATTTAAAAGAGATAGCTTGAAAAAGTGCATAAAAGAAAATAACTTCTAGGTCGAGAAGCCTGATTTTGAACTCCGGGAAAAACGCAAAAGGAAAACACACACGAGAAGGGAGGCGTAGAAAACCTTCGAAATTTACTGCCAATCAAAGAAATTTTACATGAAAGGCAGGTTAAATTAGATCTGAAAGTCAAATTATACATAAAATTGAAAGTGGGATAAGAGTTCGTGTGTTATGCCTTTTAATGATCCTAATTAAATATAAAAATAAAGCATGTATCCTTGATTTAAAAAGTGAATTCTCTGGTTAGCACAAAATGTAATGTTGCTTATGGAGACTGATTCTTCGTCACCTCAAGCCCTATTCTCGCCTACGCGAGTTTTTCATTGCTATTTCACGCCCAAATATATCTGCTTAAATCGGCTTTTCAACAGCCAACGGCTTCCCTAAAATTTATAAACGGAGCTTGTATTACGGAATCGAATACATGGCGTCTCTCGGGCTTCGTCTATTCTTTTTCGTATCCCCAGTGGTCCTGTAAGAGGAGAATTTTCGTCGGAAATCCTTTCACTTTCAAGTGGAATCCGACTGCTGGTTTTGAAATATCCGATGATGTGGAGTCCGAGGAAGCCTCGTTTTTAAATTGTCATGTTTATTTTGGGAAATGCTGAGCGACCGTCGCCTAAGAGAGCCTCTGGGATGTCTGCAAGTGGCATTTGATTAAGTGACTTATCGTAAGCGGCATATCATTCGTATTTATCGAAAAGAGTACTATCCGTTATTGCCTGGTATTACTTGTGTACTTTTTTGACAGAGTCAAAAGCTTGTCATGCATAAAATAACTTAAACATTCTTTACTAATCAAAGAGATACTGATGTATGAGCTTATTTTACTCTAGAGAGACCTGATATTATACTGCAGGATCTGGAAATCTCTCTTTAAACAATTTCATGCAAAAAATAACTAAAACATTCTTTATAAATCAAAGAGGTACTGTTTTATGAGCTTATTCTAGCCTAGAGACGTGGTGTTTTACGGTAGAACATTTCAGTTCTACGGTTCAGTTCAGATTTCAGTTTTCCATGATACTACCATATGCCACATACACCGTATGTGGCATATGGTATATAATATATATAAACATATGTGATGAATTTTTATTGGGAACCTTCTCACCTACCATACAAACAAATAAATACTTTTACACAGAATTTAAAACATATAATAAAGCCTCTCAGTTGCGCTTTGGCAGGCGATCTGTTTCGAAAGGACCTAGACTAATGGTATTTATTAATCCATGTATTGTTTGCTGTTATGTTGTATCATTTCTGCATAATGCCTTCAGTTTCTTTTCTATTGGCTTTAATGAGCTATCATCAGCTGAATATTACAGCACATACAAAAAATACGCCAATTTATAATTCGTAGAATAGAAATGATTCCATTAGTTTCCATCACTTTGTGATAATTTAGGATAGTGATCATAGCTCGGGTTATTCGATACAGATAGTAGCTTTGCTGCGAAACAGAAACTATTTCAACACCTTTAAGTGAACTGTGTGAATAGCTTCAACATGAAACCTCAATAACGAAGTGAAGAATGAGTTTGTAATGTCTACAAGAAAGGATTTATTTAGACGAACGGTTTCGGTTATATAAATATCGGCATTTTCTGTACCTTTTACCTGATAATGTATTCGAAACCGGTCGTCTGAATCAAACCTTTCTGAAAAACCTTGTGGAAACCTTGTGGAAAGTAGTAATTTTATAAGTGTTTCGATAGCTAAGATCATTTCGCACGTGAGCTCCCATAAGGAATCGAACCCGGGATCGCTTTCACCGAAGCCGAACGCGCTACCCACAAGGTTATCCGGAAGCCAAATTTATTAAATATCTTCATGCTTTTCAGTAATTTTTCATAACTGAAATAAATGTATAGTGTCTCATGGCAGATACCCTGTCTTGTACGGGTTGGAGAGACAATTCTGAGACTCGTTACAGAACCATGAAGCTGACAGTTGTACAACACGCTGAATTTTTTCCATTTAGACGCCTCATGAGTTCCTTCTTACTGAATAAAAATTTAGGGGAATCAATTGTTCAGGTGTCGAGTGAAAGCGTAAACCAACGTTCTCAAAAACTCCAGAAAAATAATTCATCAAAATTCAATCAAACCTTTGGTGGATTCATTTTACCTTTTCTGGAAACATATCCGATTCAAAAGAGTCTCCGAGGAACTTTGATATTTCCACTGGAGACAATGCAAAAGGCCTTTTCCAAGTTAAATATTCCCGCATTCGCGGTTCGCCGCTCACGGAAAGCATAAATTACGACAGCTTCCTTCAGAAATGGCAACGTTTACAAAAGGCGGAACTTAATCGCATTTCTGGTTGCGAATTCCATTCACGAGCCTTGATTCTATCGCTACAAAAAGAAGACTCAAGACGGGAGAAATGAGTCGCTCAAAGTCCGACGAGGAAGCGAAAACTTCACATCTTCATTTCCCCGAATACAGAAAGAACCTGTCGGGAATTAAGACCGGTAAAGACCCGGAGCGCAAAGGTAAAGCCCGAGACAACCATTGTGTTCCTCGCGTCAATATTAAAACTCGGCGGCAAAATATGGAATAATCTCCCGTCCCTCTTTTATTTTGAGTGGAGGAGGAGCGGGGAACTCAGACAGGAAACGAATCTTTCTTTCGCGGGAAGAACGAGAATTTCTTCACCATTCAGCATCTTTGACTCTTTTAGGGGCCTACTTTTTTCCACGGATGACTTGAGTGACATCTAGCGGACGGGTCCTTAAACGTCCACTGTTTTCCCCTTGACGTGCGAAAGCTTAATGATGGGCTGAATAATTCATGCCCTCCTCACTAGGTGGCGTGAGAGAAGAGAGGGCCTTGAAACACTTGAAAGCTGATCGGTTGGAATGTTTTTTCAGACGTGACATCTTGTTTAAGCATCGCTGAACTTCGTAAAATCCGACGCGCGTTCTTTTCCTATCGGTTCCACGCCGCGGAGCAAAAAAGAAAGAGGCCCATTTCAAATTTCGAACGTTTCCTCTCCCGCATCTCTATTTTATTCCCTCCTCGCGCCTCGCGAAAAAATCAACTTTCAAATTTTCTTCCGATTGCTCTCCTTCGAGATCCCTTTCTTTCTTTTGTTTTCAGGGGAATCTTTCCGTCAATTTTCCTCGCCTGCTCCGAAGCCAGCGTAGAGGAAAGATGGATAAAATTGGAAAATAGTTTTTCGATGGGAATATCGTATATTTAATCCTTGCATTTGCGTGAATTATGGGAGAGGTCGAGAGAAATGTTGTAGAAAACCATCTACACCCTGCAGATTTCCAAGGGAATTGTCCTTGGAAATTTTCTCCGTTTAGCATATGTTCCGCGCCGATATTTTCCTATTTTTTTAGAAACTTATAATAACTTAGAAAATCATACAATAAGCCTATTGAACGCAATACTTTGTGGTATGATTTCGTTATTAACTACTTATTAAAGCCATTTTGTACAGCTGGACACAACACACCGTTATCCTCATTAATTTGGAAACTGGAATAATGTTGGTCGAATTTACCACAATTCTATCTGTTTTTATCTCGATGACGTCATGAAGAAGCTACTTTACAAACAAGTTACATTTCCCCTTAAGGTGGTCTATTCTAGAAATGTTAGCTTCAAGCAATACATAATTTTATAACTTTCACGTTATTTTCACTCTGGATAACTAGACTAGCTTATTACCGATACTCCCCCTTGCACACGTGTTTCTCATCAGACCCTTCCTTAACTATTACATTCATTTCCACCAAATATGTTAAATTTGCATCTCTCTTTCCTTGAGGTTTACACTCCCCGTACTCAAGCTGTATCATTCCAGGAGATATTTAAGCAATTTTTCTTGAGAATATGAAAATTATCTGAATCTAAACAAGAGGTAAAATCTCTACATATCTGGTTTATTCAACAAGATCCTTTACTTTTTTAGAATACCTATCACTGCCACCCTATCCAAAGAAATGTCAATCAATGTTGAAATTAGAGATCCCTAATCCGCACGCAGAGCTAGAGTTAAGACTCAGAAATTTATAAAACTGAATACATGTTCTCCCCTCAGTCCTAAGTGCTTTGTTGTATTTTTTTTCATTAGCAGATGGTATTTTCAAGCACCCAAGTATTTTAAATAGGTGTCTCATCTCTCTAAAAAGCGTTTTTCCAACGAACGATGCACAGCAAAAATAAGTAACAGGAACCATTTTTCTTAGGGAACTAGATGCTGTGTAATGTAAAAGCGCTGCAAAATACCACACACAAACAATGGCATTCATTTTGGAATGTTATGGAACATGAATTTAAAAGATACCCCTTTTAAAAAGCGTGATTCCAAACAACTCTTCCAGAAACAACATTGCATTGACACTGTAATCTTATTTATGCACTCTTTTCATATTCTCCTTATCACTTTCTTCTTTCCTCTCTTTATTTATCATTTCTTATATCTATTGTAATTTATTACTATTTCTTGATATCTATTGTAGTTTATTACTATTCTCTACGTTTTAAACTATCTCTCTTTCCTTTTTTTGGTGAATTTTTTTCTGTGATCAAATAAAAATTTTGTAATGCATGTATGTACATATTTTAGTACATATTTTATAGCTTATTATTGTTATCTCTCTCTATGTAAATACATTTCACATTTATTACAATAGTTTCTAAGAAGGGTTAAATGGAAGATGGAACTTATAAGTCCCAGTTTCGCCCAATAACGACGTGTATGCACGTATGTATTTATTAAACTACCGAAAGGTATATCACTAATCACATCACATAAGGGCGCATCCTCGAAAAGTTCATCAACCAATCCGTACTCGTTATGCAATCACCGAAAAATATCTTCACCCAGAGTCATAGCCAAAGGGGTGGCTTTGGGGGTTCAAACCCCCCATGAGAACAGAACCAACAATAAACGGAAGCATGCGAGAGGATTATCTCCTAGAGATTCTCAGGGTATAAATGTTAAAATAAATACAGTTTATATGAATTATAATTTGGGCGGAAGTATTCCTCCCTCTGGATTGTAAGTAATGCAGTGTTTACTCCATGGCTCTAAGCCCCACATGGACAAATCCTGGCTACGCCCCCTGAAACATTCGTTTGTTTTTCACTCGCTAGCCAAAGTATCTCTATCCTCGTACTCTCTAAGTTTGGTTTTAAAAATTTCCTCTATATAATCAATCCTATTCTCAAAGACTATTATATGTATTCCATAACACGTAAAACGTTAAATTTGTTTTCAACTAATCCCCTATGTTCCTATCGTACTCCCAATGATGAAGTAGGGAAATCTTGGCCTCCGATTTTAATTTTCCCTCCGCGGACGATAATAGAATCCGAGCGGATTTCTCCATTAAGTTTTTCGCTGTTCCCGAGGAAGTTTGGACTCACATCGCGTGTCCGTAGTATGCGTCCGACAGCACTTTTCAGACGTCGACGTAATGAGATTTAAAGAGCGTTCGTCGAATGATGGAGCGTTATTTGGGAGCGCTTTTGCCGACGACGTGGGAAGCAGCGAGTTAAAAAGCGGCTAATCGGCTCCGCGTCCCGCAAATTCTGCGAAATAAAACAAAAGATGTGGATGAAGCGTAATTGAATGTTCCAAATGTTCCCCCAATTAAGCGCTCGTCTCATATTTTGCTGATTAACGAATGACGGTGAGGTTTAAATAAGAGAAGGATTAATTAGCGAAACATTACGTCAACAGTTTCACGCACGCAGCAGCCAATGATACACTGTAGTCGGTGTGCGGTACAATTATGGAACTCCACTTAATATCCAAAATTTCATTTGCAAACTGGAACGCGGTATTTGTTGGAGGGAATTATATTTAATGCTATGATACACGTATTGCGGATTCTAGGATTTCAATTTCTTTTTCACTCAGCATTTTCTTTTTAGACAAATAATCATTTGGAACACGACGATATTATTTAAAGTAATTAAGGAGCTTATTTCCTCACTGCTTGTAAGTATCACCTAATCCGTTTTTTTAATTTCTTTAATTTAATCACTGAATCCTAGCTAATTCCACGATTTCCAAAACGGGAATTCATTATTTAAACGAATAATTGCAGTATTATTCAATTAGAGGCAGAATTATTAAGGATTAATTACACCACATACGAGTATTTTGGATTTTACCTGCTATATATAAATGCTTATGGATTAGTTCCTCTCTGCATAAGTTATCAAATATTATTTTTGATCTGATATTTCAGTTAAATTTCCATTTGAAGGCGTTTTTCACAAATTGATTTCGGATTTTTCAACGAAACGTCCAGGGAAGACGTTCATGTGTTGCATAAATGATGAATTTATCAACGCAAAGTCAACTATGAAAGACAAAGAAAATATATTGCAAAAGTTAGAAAGGCTCTCTCTCATAATATCTCGTCATATAATCCATGTAGACTAGCTGAACTTGTAACGCCATAGAAAAATAAATGAAAATACATCGTACTTTCTACAAGAAGAAAGATTCCTGTAGAAATTAAGAAGTATTTCTATTTCTTTCTCTGTTATATCCTGTAGAATTTAAAGTGTAATAGAGATTATAGTAAAGGATTCCACTGTATTTATAGAGAACAGGAGGTTTTTCATAGCGAAAGAAATAATACTTAGTAATTTCCACAGCAGTTATTTCCGTCAACGTGGTGTCATCTTCAGGCCTGAAGATATCAACTCGTCGACAAAACTAATGGAATAAATACCTGCTGAGGAAACTACTAAGTAACCTTTCTTTCAGCGTGTGTTTATTTCCACAAAGTCACGCTTGGACATTTTAATTTTATTAAGGAAGACTTTCTTTTACAAAGAGCACACCCGTTAATTGGTAATGTCACTCAATGCGTATGCAGCGTTTCAGCGAAATTTTTGTGTTGTGTCCTTCTCACAATCGTACTTACAATCCTTCCAGTAGAAAAATAAACGAAAATATATTCAAAATCTGTGTTGAAAACATCGACGGCGACGTTTTCAACGCAGATTCTCACGATTTGTTGCACTATGCTATTTGGAATTATTTACAGTTTTCTCATAACCATAGCCTACTGTCCGCTTTGAGAAAGAAAGGAAGAGGGGAACTGCCTTGTTGAGGGAAATTTTATTGTATTATACAGCTAAAAATGAATGTAGCGTAAACACAGCGAAAAGTTATTCCTGGATGTAACGTTAAAATTAATAAAATATTCACGGAAACGTAATTAATTTGCGGAGGAAAAAGAGGTTGAAAAAATGCTTCGGATTAAGATAGACCTGGCGAACTAAAACCTTGCGCCGCGAACGTTAACCACAACGCCGCGGCTGCTGTTTTAGTACTTATTCAAAGTTCAAATAGATTAACTTCATAGTGATTTTTAAACTCCTTTTGCTGGGAAGCAAGGAAATGTTAAGTAAAACTGGAACATATTGGTTCTAATTTTTTTCCAGAAAACTATCCTTAAGTGCGTCATTAAAATCCGTTAGACGCAGCAGTAAAGGTTCCCTTCTCAGAGAATCACGATGAGAGCCGTGAGATAAGTGCACAGAGCTCAGATTCCATGGTCTCTAAGCCGTTGCTATTCCGGACAAAGTGCAATCATTTCGCAGTGGGACATTGTTTTGGTAACGGTATTACTGGAGCTGGGCATGACTCAGGACATTGGATGGCCGCATTAATCTTCGTAGCGGCGTCTCATCTTTCGCGGCGATACATCTTCAGGGAGCGACGGAATCAATTTAGGGAGTAGTCCAGCCATCATGTTCCTCGTCGCCTAGAGAACCAATATCAATTCAGGCGATCCGTTCAAGATTCCGCCGGAAGAAAATCTTAGACTCAGCAGAATACATTGGAGGGAAGAGAGCTGCAATTTTTCAACTTAGGCTAGGATTGATACACTCTATCAAAGTATTCACTTAGTGATGATTGGAATCGCACGACTCCCTTATCAGAGTGTCTTTATTTAAGGGAACATCGCTACTGTAACATATATCACGAAGTGTTTCATCGTAGGATTGAAAATCTGAGATTAGCATTAGGGAATCCTTATGGATTATAAGATTCGTATAAGGGTAGCATCTCTATTTTTAATTCCAATCTTTCATCGTGATAATAATTCATCCTTCCGTCCATTCCATCATTTTCCTGTTATTCTTTCTCTTGCAATGCACATTCAATCTCCAAGACACAATCCTCATTCCTAAAATTTGAAGTTCCCTATTTTCACTGCCCTCCTTTTCTTTCGATAGTTTATTACTTTAGCTTTCTCACCTCCTAGTTTACCCTTGCCGATTCCTCACATTACCTTTACCTCTTCCTATCTTCTATTGAATTTTAAAGCTGCTGCATTTATTAATTTACTCTTCTTTCCAACGAAATTAAAGTTTATGAATGAAAAGATTAACGAAAACAAAACATTCGATTGACAAAACTGTTATGATACAGAAATCTCACCTCAATCCGAAATTCTATGGACTAAATTACAAGTCAAAATCTACCACAAAATTTCCTAGTTATAACGGAATATACTGATGAACCGTTGATTCCACCATTCCTTCAGAGAGAATCGCGATATTCACTCATTTTTCTTTACGTTACAAAATACTACATCAATGTAAAAGCTGCAAAAAATCATTAAGCCACTCACTCCTAATAACCCTATAAAAGACGTGAATTTATCGTGAATAATAAAAAATTTGTTCATTTGAGGTACAGATATTACACAGTCATATCCCGTGTTTCACTACTGCGCGAAGGACTGAGGGTGATTAGAAATTTTAAAAAATTAAAACGAAATAATGCTTTAATTATTTATTCTTTTACTCCGCTAATATGTGAGATAAAAATTTCCTAGTAGGGTCTAAAATTACTGTGGGATAAGTTTATAACATTTAAAGCCGGAATATAACATGATAATAGCTAAAAGATTATAATAAGAAAATAGGCAACGCGACAGAATTCTTAGTGACCGTGGCGCTCAGCCGGGCCATGCCGCGGGATCGAAAAAGCCATCGCAATCCCAGGGTAGCAGGTGAATCGAAACAGTTTCTTCACATTCTATATTTAGAAACCTTAGAAATTGACGTGGTATAAGAGACTCGATAGTTTAGCGCCGTTTTCCTAGTTGCTTTCCTCACTTTATCTCAAAAATTGGCCGAAAAAGGTGTCCGCCATTTTGTTGCTTAAAATGAGCAGAGGTCCATTTTTGGGGCACAAAACTATAACGAATCGAAAGATCAAAACCATACTAAAATATGGCATAATCGGTTTTCCCATCAGTTCCCTTTGATTACGTCTGCGTCGCAGCAAACTTGAAAGTTTTTCATAAAAATCCGAGAACATTCTTTTCTGTGAAAATTGCCCAAGTTTGACACCCTGTATCTTTTTGACGCGCACAAATACCGAAAAATAAAACAAAAAAATTCAATCTTTTCTGAATTACTGTGCGAAGTTTCACGTTACTTACCCTAAAAAAAACATTTTTGGCCTCTTGGCCAGCTTTTTTCGATTCTAGCCCACTGTGCGGTGGTAGCCTAAGGCCGATATGATCTCAGGTGTCGAAGCACTTTTACCAATACCACTATTAAATGTAAAGTAACGAGCTTTAACTGTAAATACTATGAATTTATTTCCTAATAACGTTTATTTAAGTTAAAATGTAGTTAAACACTGCAACTACTAAAAAATTACAAAGAAATTTGCCAGGGGGTTAGGAATGTGTTTTCTAGATATTCGATAATACCAGAACAAAATAATAGCAGATTGAGAAAATGACCGATATTTTTTTCTAATGTCTCCGCTGGTATTTCCTCCTCCCGAAAAATAAAAGATTTCATAATTTAGGGATAAAAGATTATTCTAGGAGTTGCTTGGTTAATTATTCCGCTTTACCTCATCCCAAAATAGCAAAAGAAGAGACCTCGTAGAATAGAATGGCGCGTGAGAATAGCTGCCGTCACATTCTCAGTATCTCCTTCCGCTACCCTCGTTTTTTCCGGAAAAAAGCTGCTTTCCTTTTCGATTACTTGGAATCCCTTTTTCTCTCGAACCTCTTGTACCCGATGAAAGGCCAACGAACCCTTGCATATATCAAGACGTTATCCACTCCAAATCCTTCTTGAAAGTCAGCTGCAACAGGATTTTATCGGCGTACCAAGTCTCTCTCTCTCTCTCTCTGAAACCACTCCAAATCCTTCTTGAAAGTCAGCTGCAACAGGATTTTATCGGCGTACCAAGTCCCTCATGGTTATGAGAAATAACTGATGCATTTCATATAAAGCAGCGCAAGGAATTAATTTAGCATAATTTTGTCTTTTCTGACGAGAAGCGCACTGACGATGTGAGGTGATAAACTTATCCGTTGATGAGAAAGATATTGAAATTCCACGTAATAATGAATAGGAATAAAACTAACCCATACTCCGTGATCGTCTCATATTACACTAGCAGAAGAATTAATCCTTGTAATATTCGATTTTTTAACATTTCGATACTTGAATTACGCATTATTTTGATTCCACTTAGCATTATATGTATTTTAAATTTTCCCCTTTGTCATTTGCCAAAATAAATTCAGAAAAAACGAAAGTATTTAGATATCCATTGTTAGAGAATTTTACGAAATACAAATAACGACAGAGATGTATTTATAATTGAGGAAGATATTTTTCTAAACTACTACCTATGATTATCTTCTGAATTTCCTATTAATTTGGTTTAGTAATAATTAAATTTAACCTCAATCATCTTTTTTTAATTCCGGATGTCTGAGTATATTTAAACACCCAACATGACGTGTAATCCGCCCAAAATGTAATGAAAATATAGTCTGATTTATTTTAACGCTTATACACTGCGATCTATTTTATTTAAACAGAGATTTATTATTTATTATTTTTTAAAGATTTATATTTTATCGTTTACTTAGAAAGGTACTTTCGCAGATGATGTAGCCGAAATAATGCGTTCTCCTTTATTCTTAGGCCGTTCTGAGGGAAAAATCACAGAAATATATGCTGGAACTAGTCGTTTCAAGAATTCAAAAGAATAAATAAGTAGAATAATAGAAGTAGAATCATGGTGCATGCACCCCTTGCCACACCCCGAAAGGTTGCTTGCAGGGTACTTATGTAGGTGTAGATATCCAAAGGTAATAATTGCATAATAAATGGTATAATTGCGAGAGGCCTTCCTCTCACAAGCTTTCGTTTATTGTTGTATCTCTTCTCATGGGGAGGTTTGAACCCCCAAAACCACCCTCTTGGCTAAATCTCTGCTAATGATATATTTCTGTACACATACATGTGATCAGGCGCGCGCCCAGGGGATGGCTGACGGGTTTGAACCCCCCTCCTCCCAAAGTTTCTCCAAACATTTCATTCATTTCTCAAGGGTCTTACTAACATATATTTTAACGCTTAAATATATCTTTAAAGATAATACTTTCTTAGGGTGAGAATCGATTTCGGATGACATCGCAAATTGGAAGGAATTCAAGAGGTTATTAGTTACAATCCTTAATTTCTGTCCCCCCAAGCGAAAATCCTGTTTGCGCCCCTGCATGCAACCATACAAACTTGCTTCACATGTGCGATTGATTGGAATCGAAACCAGGAAATGTACTATTCTCCAGAAATCTTTAGAAGTGGACCAACAACACGTACGTTACACGTTGATTTTGCTTTGCATGTATATAGGACGTTCTTCGGAATAGGCTAGGACTTTTTCGTTCGAACTTCACATGTTAGAGCTCTGTTTTGACCGTACTCCACTCCATTTTTAGCTTCGCCAGCTAACGATTGCCTTTCCATTGTTCGGAGTCCAGGACCCGGAATAATCCCTTCCTCGCGCCCTAACGATCCTCTCTCGAGCCTTCTTTCTTTCCTGCAATTCTCTCCGCCATTTAACTCTTCCAAACCTCTCTTCACCTCCGCTCTCAATCTCTTCCTCCTTTTCCTCCTCTCATTTCTATTTATAACTATCCATTCAAATTTGCAACGCACTTGCTATATCAATGTATATCTATCTACATAATAATGCATATATGTGAGGGTAGGAGTAATAGTAGTGGTAGTGTATTTATTTATCTTTACATTTAAAAAAAATTACTTGAAAAAACAAAATTACATGTTGGAAGACATCGCAAAATAAATATATAGAAATATAAAACGGATCAACGTGATAAGATTAACCAAAAATTGGTTGAACACCTTAGAAAGTAAATTTACATCATTTCCTCATTTCCTTTACAATATTTTACCCATTTAATTTTAAACTTCTTTCATTATCAATTCTGCGGAAACCATTCGCCATTGAATAAATAGAATATGGCCATCGAAGAATGCAACAACATTACTGAAATCTCCGATAAAATTATTTAGATTTTAAAGCCAGACGGGGCGTTACAGAATTTACAGTTCCTTTCTTTAAACTTGTCCTTTTGTGGAAAATCAAATTAAATTTATTTCTTATCGAAATGTACAAATTCTCCTTTTCGACTACACGTAATTATTACCGATAAAATTTTGATACTCTCGTTCCTTTGCAGCGTTTTATCTTTAGAAAAACCCTGTGGATGTTTGTGCACTAAGTAGCACATCTATCAATGCGCCATTTCCTACTATTCACTGTAATAGCTTAACTCTTGCTGTAGCGATTTTCTGTTCCAATCTTCCATACCTCGAATTGCGTCTTTGATTTCTGTGATGACAGAAACATATAACCACCTCTTAGATCATTGAGTTATTGGCATATCAATCGCTTGAGTTCGTCTTTCTCGCTAATACGAAATTAATGGCAGCCACGTGTATAACGCGTTCGACCTCGGTAAACGCGGTTTCGGGTTCAACTACCGTCGGAGGCTCAGGTGTGACATGACCGTAGCTGTCCAAGCACTTTAAAATATTACTATTACTTCAAAATAAAGACACCCATTTCTTCATCGGAAATGAGTGCTTCACAAATATTCGTTGTATTATAAACTTTCCACACCCAAATACTTCCATTGCCTAACAAGATGAAAAAGTACTAAAGACACAACCATAAACCATATAATTCCGAAATGTTCCCTAAAATGGGGTCTTTGAACTTTTTGGAAAGCACTCTCGATATCAATCAATCAGAGGGAGTCACTCGTTTAACTTCTCTGTCTCTCTCAATCGATAATCTCATCATTGCAATTGATTATAGCATTCGCTCGTCTCTCTCTCTCTCTCTCTCTCTCTCTCTCTCTCTCTCTGAAAGCCAAACTCATATTAATCAAAGGATACTCCGAATGTGACACGTCAAAGGATCTCAAAAAAAAATAATAATCTCCACTTCCAATCACATTAATCCTAAAACACATCTATTTATAAAACTTGCTCTGGTGATTTACGGTAATGTGAGTTTTTATGGTAATGTTAAAACGCTGTTATTTGCCTTAAAATTATTTTTCGGGGTTAATTTGCAGGATTTTCAAGAACTTAAATAAAGTTATTGATTACAACGTTAATTTTCAATGATCTTGTTAAGACGATCAAATAATATATTCAGTTCAAGAGAAGAAGTTTTAGGTAAGCGTTAACGACAATGAAGAGATAGTAAACGTCGAAGTTCGTGTATACGTATGGAAATAAGAATACTGAGAGAAATATTTGGAATTAAGAAGTTAACTGATAATAAGAATAAATTATGACGTCAAAAGATTTTCTTTCTTTTACGTACAATGCCACGTATTCGATTTTTAGCGCATTAATTACGTGTTTACCATTTTCTCATACTGATCGAGGAAGAGTTCTAGGAAAGTTTTCACTATTAGAAAAATCATTTAAATACAAAGATTAACTAATTTGTTGTTAATGCAGAATTGCCTTTATTAGTTTCCGTAATCCCGGAAATGCAAACTAAAGAAATGATGACATTGATACTGAATTGCACCAATATGTCAAAGGTATCAAATAATCATACCATCAAACGTTTGGAGTAAATATAAGGAGAATGTTCTGAAAAAAGCTATTGGATTTTTCAAAGTTTTAACTCTTGCCAAAACCTACCAGAAATTATTCCTCACGTATGAAAGTATAATCAGGAAGAATGTATGCATACAATATGATACATAATGTATTAAGTAAAAATAACATATGTATTATGTTGACGGAAGTCATTCTCAATTTACCCGTCGACGGAAAGAATAAATAAAAACCTTAAGAAACTTTGCATTGAAAGCTATGAATTGTTATAGTTGTTTCATATTGAAATGTTTGCACCAACTTCATGTGGTTCTTAAAGTGCTGATCTATTGAATACTTAAGAAGAGACTCAAAACGTTTTTAACTTTTGTACCAACGGCGAAATACCAAATTACCAAGGAACTGTGAGTCTTATGATTTAGAAAATACCTGGGAATTAAAAATATGCCTATGTCCTTGCATATTCCGACCAGTATAGGGTATTCCACCCCAGTCAAGCAAGGAAACTGTTTGAACTAATGGAAGAGTTATGCGTCTTCCTCTAAATGGTCCGGAGGCGCCTCGTGCATGCAATGTGACGCCTGATGTGTGAGGATTTTGCTCCAGACCTCCTTCGTTCCGGGATTGGGAAACTTGTCCTCAGCTTGTGCAAATAGTTGGGTTCATTAGAGTCGAGATATTCACGGTCATTGAGGCAGATGTAAATTGACTGAGAACACACTCGAGGGATGCTGATACATCGTAATTTTAAAAATGGAACTATCATAGGAAAAAATAATCACCTAACATTTGTCGATATCATTGACTCCATTATATGCGGCGTATTTATTACTGAAGGTTTCTGTCATGTTGCCTTTTCTCTTAAGGGACAAAATAATGATTATCCAAAGATGATTCTACTGTGCTATGATTTTATCAAAGCCAATGGGTTTGCATTGGTTAAATCCATAATTAGAATGTCTATTTTTAATAATATCATTTTTCCTTTGGTTTAAACGGACATATTTTGTTGTTCATTTTAGGAGCGAAGCAATTTTTCCATTAATACGGAATTTGCGGCTATAATATGCATCAAGGTTCACAACAAACATTTACATGCAATCTACACAGAAAGGAATTTATTTATATACGCAAAGAGAGTTATCACAGGATTTTACTCAATGATAGCATCGATAAAAAGGACGATCATGATTCAAATAAAATACTAATTCATTTATCAGAGATGCTTACCCATGTTTGTGCTCGCCTCACCTTTCAGCTACTTAAGGCTCTCATCGATTCTATTCTTGCTACTAATTTTTCCTCTTTTTTTTATAATCTTTTAAATTTAACTTTCAACCTAATCTAACTTCACACTCCACTACTGTAGGTACATACGTCTATGTTAAACTTCCCTTCTTATCAACTTTCACTATGTTTGAGTGCAATCTTCGTAAATGCCTCTCCAAATCTATTCAAACCTTCTTCTTTGTCTACATCTTCCCTTTCTATCCTCGTGTATACCCTACCACACCTCTTCATCCAATCATCTCCCAGCAATCAATCTACCTCCCACTCGCCCAATCAAATCTTCCTCTCAACTTTCTCTCCAAGACTTCGCATCCGTTTCCCTTCTCTAGAATTGGGAATCTCCCTAAAAGGGCCTTGGATCGGACAGGCCTTGGATTGTCTCCAGAGGCAATCGGCCAAGCAAAAGCGGAGATTTGTCTTAAGCGATAATCGACTCGAGAATCGATGCCCGCTCGTCCGTGCCCTATAGCACCTAACAACGGAACATAAACAGGTTTTGGGCCTCTGATGCTCTCTCTACTGCTGCTGATATCCAATCATGAGACGCCTCTTAACGAGATTAAAGTTTCTGCACTTTTCAAGTCGTGCGTCACTGCTCACCTCGCAAAACCCACTGATGCTTCTACTTTTGGTGATTCTGAAGCGCCAATCCGGAGTTCCTCCGCCAACCTCTTCCGGCTTCCTGCGCATTCGTAGTCGCGTAACTGATAAATATAAATTATTATTAAACAAATCACACACTCTGTTTACTAAATTTCAATGAGAACAAGAGATCAAAAGCGTTAAAAACGCAAAAAATGGTGATTTTTTTCGTTCTCCATGTAATTAAATACCNTAAGCCGTTTAAGGAGCAGCGAGAGTTTTGCTGTTAGCTTAAAGATCCCGGTGATACCTGCAGAAGAATCCAATACGTATTTCAATATCTAAGCTGTTATCTTCGCGGGTAAAAGAAAATAAAAATGAAAAGGCATAGAATGGGGCTCATACGTGCATTTGGTGTGACTTGTAAGATAAATAATAGAGGAAAAAATCGTAAGTGAATCATGTTCGCCATTCCAATGTATTTCTTTTGGTATTTAACAGGGGTGGCGAAGAGGGCACGCGAGAGAATGTTTTGGCACGCGGAACTCAGATGACACTAATCTTGTTATGTATTCTACGTTCAAAAATGAAGCCCAAGAGTAAATACATGTAGAAGTTGCTTATTAGAGAGCTAAATGTCAGAGAAATGTTCATCATAAAAAGATTATTTATATTCGACGCGTATTATGATCATTTTATTCGATAAATTTACTGCTTTTGATGGACTCGTATTATTACTATAAATTCAAGTTTCCATTCCAACGTGACCATCGAGCAGGTAGTAGGTCATCGTTTGTATTAAGAGATGGTGACAATAATTTCATTCCAAACCTATTCTAATGGAGGATTTTCCTTGTAACTCATTCCATGAAACTTCTACGCACGTTCACGGTTTATTCATTACAAACAGAAGCATAAATTATCGCGAAAAGAATCCCAGAAATTCCGGAAAATAATTTTTGTAAAAATCTCAAGGTGAAGTATTTTCTTTGTGTTATTTTCTTTCAGGTGAGGAAGAAAGAAAACAGTCCTAAGCTCTATTCCATATCGGTTATTCTTTATTGGCTAATTTTGGAACCGGGATATCAAAAAATAGATTAGAGGTAAGAAAAGTGATATTCTCAAACGAAATGAAAGAAGAAAGAGGTAAACATAAAGAAAACCTATTGGGACACATAAGCAACCATACCAGTCAAGCTTTTTCCAGTTGTCGGAATGAGTATTTGTTCGGAAAAATCCTCGCTTTCAGGAGGAATTTAATTCCCGTAACCAATGCGGCGACCTTTGGCGAGAAACTCGTTCCGACTAGAAGAAGAACTTTTAATTAAATTTAAAGGAAATTTTCTTCGAGGAAAGTTTTACTTTCTTGAGTTTCCCGAACAAGGTTCTTTCATAGGTGAAGTGACAGAAGTTTTAAGGTTATTTCAAAATATTTGGTAAAAAAAGAAAGATTTAATAACTCATGTAATTATAAAGAGAAATATGTGGTAGAGATCATTTTCGGAGAGAAAAACGTCTGAACTTCTGTAAAGGCTGAGGAGAACTTTCGTTGTTATGTAGGATTCACTCCCTAATTTCCTCCAACTTCTAATTGCTGTCCCATTTCTTCCTCGGATCCTCACTGAGTAGTGGACTTACTATCCAATTCCCTTGAGGGATTTCTTATCTCAGAGAGCAAATATCCTCACATTATTCTCTTGAGGATACTTCTCGAAATAAAACTCTCTCCGGGATCCGATATTATTTTACCCATCGCAATATCCTGGCCTCTTCATTTTTTTCTAAAAAGAAGTACTTTGGGACGACCATGGAAACTTTTCTATACTCCTCTATTCTCCAGAGTATTAACTTAAGATTTGTCCTGGTAATTGAAGGTACTTTAGAGTAAATAATTTAACAACTTTTCCCTCGAGGGAGATGTCACATTTAAGTTCTAATAATAATCAAGCAAAAATGGGTTGCACGGAAAAATGCTTAAAATATATAAATAGTAATTAGGTAATTACTGATAGGAAAAGGTTTTTAAACATCTATTTCATATCTCACATTTAATAAGTGACGCCATAATATTCAAATAAATCCACATAAGTTCACGGAGAGAAATTGGTTCACTGAATGAGTGAGAATTACTTTATTTTTAAAAAATCATGCATTCCAAATTTAACGCGCATATAGAGAAACACGAAATAAATTGGGATAATAGAAGATATGAGATAGAATAATATAACTATAGATAACGTAGATGAATTTCTGAAAAGTGGAAAAGAGAGGTGACATGGTAATAAATATAAACCTAAATAAAAATTGCTGAATTATTGCTCTTGTTTTGAAGGAGCTTTCTTAAATCGCCCATTAACTTTATAGGTTCAGCATATTCTGTTTTTAGTAGCTTTATTTGGGGCATGTTTCTTTGTAGGTAGTGTTGTGGGGGGTGGTGGTTCTTGCTTGGTTTATTGAAAGTGGACCTTATTATTGGCATATGTTTATCTGAGCTGTAGAGATGTGACAGACTTTATGATTTATATTGCAAGATTATGGTTATTTGTGTGATCGACAACGGTATTAGCCCCTGATTGCTTCATTGTTTTATTCCAGTGTTTAAAATAAGAGTTTTGAACTTCTTACAACCTGAAAATTGTTCTACTTATATATAACATAATAATATATCTTTGAAAAGTGACTATACAAAAAGATAAGATGTTGAATAATCGAATACTAAGCCTATTCTCTTCAGAGATTCTTTTTCCAACGTTGGAACGATAGGTACGAACATCGTCAGTATTCCACATTAAAACTGAAACCTTACCTAGGATATGGAGAAGTAAACGAAATATGTTTCATTTCAACAAATTTATATTACGTATCTCCTGTATTTAGACCTATTTTAACTTCCTTGTGGGTATATTCATTCCAAGACTAAAGAGTACACACAGAGGTAAATTAATTAAAGAAATTTTCAATTAAACTAAGCTATTTAGAAGTAAATCGCCCATTGTTCAAGAAAAAACTTTGGGCTGAATAGTTGAATACTCAATTTCTGCCATTTTATTTACGGTTTTTCTCTGTAGTTTAGATCCATGTACATCATAGGTATGTGAATGAGAATCAATATCTATAATCACGTTGTAGAAAGTCAACTGATATGCATTACGTTATAGAATGACTTACGAAATCAAATGTGATAGTGACTCCAATAGTAACCAGAGAACAAAAAAATCTGTATTTTCCTTTGGTGTGGGTGAATCCGACATATATCCTTCTCCGTTACCCGCTTGTTTTCCTAACTGGAAACACGGTTTTATGGCAGAGGAAGCAAGAAACTCGTTCGCTTAAGCCTTTCTCTCGAAGATTCACACGTTGCGAAAACAATTCCAAGCTGGAGGAGTTCAAACGGAACCTCGCAGCAAGTAGTCGATCCGCAACTCAATGCTACTGCTAAAAGGTCTTCACATGTATTCCACGAGAAGGAATCCCATAATAGATTTGGATATGGGTAGTTTTCCTTTTCCATTCGGAATAGATTCATCATCTGCGCTCGCTTCCTTCCCTCCACATAACAAGCCTTGTTCCTGTTTCCCCAAAACCCTTTTCCCCTTGATAAGACATAAAACCCCTGAGCGGTCCCCAATATCCTCCCAAGGGGATAAAATAAAGGGGTGGAAATTTGAACAAGAGAACCTTGGTTTGGTCGTAAACCAACCCGTATGCCGATCCAAAAAAGGTTGGAACCACGGATACCATAAGAAATAAAGGAAGGCGAACGAAGACGAGGAGAAGGGAAGGCAGAGAAAGGAAAGGAGGGGGAAGAAATGAAATCTCATAGGAATATAGCATACAGGTTGAAGTTTGCATCACCCTTAAGAGCTTTGTATTTCATTCCATTTCCGTAACGAAATAGCTAGCCATTCATTCTTTCCCTATTTTGTGAAAGTTTACGTTTTTTCTAAAAGATATCCTTATTATATTTTATACTATGTGATATTTTATCCTTATATATTATTTTATGTATTTTTATATTATAATATATTTTATCCTTATATATTTTTTCGCAATTTTTTTCAATATGTAACATATCAGGAACGACACGTGTTATTGAATGAACGTTAAGGAGACAATAGGTTACAGTTGTACTAAATATAATCGTAAATTGGAAACATTCCTAGGAAACCTGTGAGGGATAAATGGACAGCACAAAAAGAAAGTGTCTGTAAATTTTCAACACAAATTTTAATTACAGGTTTAAAAACATTCCGTTGGCCGCATACAGGTTCGTGGAACTCGCGTTTGAGGACAAACGGATAATTCCGGATTATCGATTTCCGGAAATTAACCTATGGTTATATATAACCACACTTGGGAATCACTCTAAAGGGTGATTCCCAGAAATCGGTGATCCGGAATTTCCCGTTCGCCCTCAAACACGAGTTCTACTTACCGACATACGGCTTACGGGATGTTTTTAAACCTCTAATTCATTAACAACCTTGTCCCAATTTTCGTTTCTTTCAATAAATTTCAATGTTCCACCAGTTACGCTACCGCATTAGCATCTCCAGCTCTCATGATTTTCTGTACCTTTAGATGTTACTCCGGTAGCGAAACCGGTAACCTGAAGATACTACTGCGGTAACAAAACTGGTCGCATATTAAAAATTGTCGAAAAATTAAGAATATTTATTCTTATTTGGTATAGCCTTCCAAAAGGTAACGCCTTTTCATATTGATTTAATCATCAATAAACCTAAAATAAGACTTTGTTTGAGGGAAAATTTAATTGAAATTTTTAATAATTTTAAATTTATTTTCGGATACGGCTGAGTTAGCTAAAATAGATGTATTTATGCAAAATCAAAATATAAACAACAGTAACTAGTAACAACTGTGCCCGGATTTAGATGTATGGAATCATCATCAAGTGATAATTAGTTGCTGTTTACGTTGTGGTTCTTTAAAAACAAATCTGTTATAATTAACTGATTCGTTACTGTCATGGAATACCACCCTAGAAAAGTTTTGCTTCTAAGGGATATATTTCCAATAGATTCAGTGTAACTCCTCAAGGATCATGAACCCTCTTCAGAAAAGCCGTGATAAATATTCGATTTCACAGCTTTTTAAAGCTTTTGTAAAAATAACGGTTTTGGTTCAAGATATTTCAGTGGAAGAAAAGCTGGATCTACCTCTCATATTCCACCCCGAAGACTAAAGCAAATAGAATGAATTGTGATGATGGTAAGCGAGATTTTACATAAATGAAGCAGCAAGGAATATTTACAGTAAAAGTCGTAGAACTAATCTGAAGCATTATAAACTCTCCATTAAACACTCTGTTTGATTGTCCTTCGGTTATAATTTAAAGGAGATATTTTACATTTACCTCCAAGTATGCCGACGACTTGGTGAATGTGAATGTGGTGAAGGACCACATAATCTATAAATTAGACTTATAACCACAATATATTTGATGCTTTAAAACTATGATTTAGTACCATTCTAAAAACACATGTCCAACGGATGGGAAAGGCATACAAAGAAAATGACTGAACTGAAATACAGAAGCCATCCCTTAAATCATGCAAACAATTATAATATCATTAATTAAAATTTGGCAATGCAAAAGTAATGAACTTTTTAACTTTGATAACTCAAGATGGCCGATAGATAGAGCTAAAAATATGGAGCAAGGCAGTGAATGAATACTAAAAGGAAAATGTACGGCAGCTACAAAGAAAGAGAATTAGAATAACAAATAAGGAAACCTGAGCCGATAAATTATGGCTGAGAGTGAGAGAGGCGAGTAGTAAATACAGAAGAGAGGTAAATGGAGAACTTAATTTAGGAGCGAGAAAATAAAGGAAGTCAACAAGGGATAGGATAAAGAGACGAGAGTGAGCCGAAGGAAAATAAATGGCGAATGAGGAGGAAAAAAGAAATTGGGAAGAGGGCTAAAGGGTGAAGGGAGTGAAAATGTGGTGAGAATAAGACATAGTAAGGGAAAAGAGCCAATATAAAGAGAATGATGGAAGAGAAAGGAGATTGAAAAAGGGAAGAAAGAAAGAAGAATGATGTAGCGGAGCCTAAAAACTCTTCCACGTTGTCAATTTTACAGTGTATTTAAGGAAAATAAGGGGTATTTCGAGTATCGAATGCGAAAGAATAATTGTACATTATTAACTCGAGCATTTTTAATTACATTGTACGGAAAAGACATTGAATTGTTCGTGTTTTTAAATGTTAAAAATTCGTCGTAATGCTCTAAAAAGATTTTAGTTTTAATGAGGGTTGCTAAACGATTTGTCTTTATAGTACTTATTAAATATCAATTTAAAACTAATAAAATTAATTATTCCATCCAGGTCAGTCTCCTCGTTAAGTATGTACATTAAATCATAACAGATATTGTTCTACATCTACATAAATACCCTGCTAGCCGCCTTTCGACGTATAACGGAGGGAGTAAGTAGCAAGCGTTCGAGTTACTTCTTTAGCTTATTGTTGTCACGTATCGTTCGCGAAACATATGAGTCCCTAAAATGACTTTCTCTCACATCACCGAAATTGCCGAAAGAACTCGTTGTAACACACGCGGATAGTTACAGCATGCACTAAATAGAATTAAATATAAAATGAAAATCTTGCAGTTAAAATAACTGCATTGCAAACTCATTTTCAGATTTGAAAAAGTTACACTGTAAATACAGAGGTTTGTTTAAAATACTTAAGATTTTACACTGAATTTATGAAATTCATAATAGATTACACATAAATTAATGATTACGTGACTTCTTAGAAGGACATATAGTCGAAAATTTTCAAATTAAACTTTCCGAAAGTCGAAAATGGCTATTGTTAATTAAAGTGTTGAAACTGAGTGTTCCCCACCCTCCTTTCTAAATGGTAGCAAACGTTGGGTGAATCAATAAAAGTATTATGAGTGAACATAATACGGCTGCAATGGATTACACGAGAGACATGCATGGGGAAACGGGATAGACACAGTCAGGACTGATTAGTTAAATTACGTCGACTAGATATTTTTATATTTTCGATAATAAATTGAATTACACGTAATGAATTATTACATATACTAAAGGTTTCGCGTAGCACTGTGGAAGTAATAAACTTGATTAAGGACTTTCTCCCCGATAAAGAACAACCAGTAGTACTGGATGGTTTAAGTTCCAACCAGGATAAAGTGGCCTTGGGTGTGCCATGAGGCAGTGTAATCGGACCCTTACTACTATATTTTTAGTATATATCAACGACCTTAGCAATAAAGCTGATAGTAGTGTTAGGATATTTGCGGACGACGCGGTGATTTATAGAGAAATAGGGAAATCAGAGTATGGATTAACCATGTCGAATCATTTAGATAGAATTATGGAATGGTGTGATGATAGGCAATTTGAGCTCAATGTAGGCGAATGTTCAGTAATTAACCGAAAGGAAAAATAAAACCTACGATTACACGTATAGCATCCGAGGGAAATCCTTATCAACAGTAGAATCGGTGAAACATCCTGGAGTAACCTTCACAAATAACATAACATGGGGTGCCCAAATTCGTAATATATGTGGACGAGCACTTAAGAAACTCCGATTCGTAAAGAGAATAGTCGATGGGAGGGAAGAAAAAGTCCGTGAGCGTGTGAGAGAGTGAGAGGTAGACGGAGAGAAAGCCGTTGGTGAATAAGATCGTGAACAAACGTGTTAAAATAAAAGTATTAATGAGAAAGTGCAACGAGAGTTGCCAGTGGTGTAATATATATGCAAGCATAGGGAAGCATATCAAGTAACACTGATGATTTTTTAGTCTAGAGGGAAAGGGAGGAGCGTATGCATGCGTGTATGTGCGTGTATTTTGAATGTAAGGCCGTTCTTATTACCATTTCCTGCAAGGTCTGGTGAAGATGTGATATTTCGCTGGCATCTTGTGAAATGAAAAACAGGAATTCACGAGAGAGGGAAAATGGAAGTGGTGGTTGAACGAGAAGAAAATGAGGCAAGAAGAAAGGAAGAGGTGTATAAAGAGGAGCGAAAGGAAAGAGAAAGTGGATGGAGTGAAGACATCACTTGGGCGACGTGCGTGTCTCTAACCCCTTTCGCCTGCATCATTATGTGTCGGGTCAAAGGGGTGCCCTTATTAGGGTGTGTATGCCAAGGCCCATTTTTCATAAAGGAGAAGGGAAAGCGGTTGCGGCGGTGCGTGCTAGCAATCATCCGATGGGAAATTCGTGGTCGGTGTACAAAGAGTCGTATTCAGTGGAACACAGATCGAATCCAAGAAAGAAGGAAATCTAGGGATACATACCAGTTATTAGAAAATGCTTATAGCTATAGCTTCCTTAATTAATTTTCAATATGCATTATGCAAACGGAAACACTCATAAGACAGAAAATTTAATGGCATATTGACAATGTAATTCAATTGGTATACGTTTGCCATTTTTTAGCTTTAGATTAGCTCGTTTGGTAATTTCCAATCTTTCTTGTAGTAAGAGTATGCTTAAAGAAATGCCTACAGGAATACACCGAAGTAAATGGGGGTAGATAGATGAAATCTAGATGATTTGGCGTTACTATTGAAAATAATATCTAAAACGTGGGATGCAAAAAATATCTTTAAATCAAAATATTTCAATAAATGCCTATGAAACACATTGAAGAAATATGGGTATAGTGAGGTAGATATTGAAAATAATATTTAAAATGTGGGATGCAGAAGTACTTCCAAATCAAAATACTTGTGTATCCAAGCAAAATTAAAAAGATGCAACACCCTCCTACTCCATTACTTGGGTTTCCCTTGTACATTGCTATGATACAGTATTGAGTTCTTTTTAATGATTTCTCTAGACATATATGAAACTAGGATATCAGCAAATTTTTTAAGGATAATGTTTAAGGCTTTAATATGAAGCTATTGCTTGGAAAATCTATGTAAATAATTTCTAAAAATTCTTCGAGGGCTAGGAAACATCTTACTCTTATTACCTTCAACGACCACTTTAGGTATAATATTTAATGACTATTGATCATGTATTTTGAATTGCATTGTCTCTGTTTAAGAAGGGTGTGCACAACTGTTGCTTGGGGAATATTTTTAGCAGGAGGTAAATTAGGAATGCATCATCAAAACTTTCGCAGTCACGTGGTAAGAAAGAAGTTAAATCACATTTACTGTGGTACTGTAGACCGGTCGTAATTTTTAATACAGGGGAAAAAACGTAAACGTGATTTTATTTCTTTCATACCATCTAAATGGAATTTTACACAGTAAAGCCTCCCGAAATTGATTTTATCTGTTGGTACTCTATGTATTCTTCCTTATTTATATCCAAATAACAATAAAACGTCTTTAATTAAGGGCGATATTGAGATTCCTTAGCCCCTTCTTGCATTCAACTCGTTATCGTTGATTATTTAAAAGAAAGAGACCTGCGCAATCCTATTGAAATTAGCAACTAAAATTTAGTAAGAAGGCGGAAAGATAAGAAAAGCAGACTGTCAGCAACTAGTATAAACAAAAAAATAAAAGTACATTCACACAGATAATAAGAGATATTGAATTTATATAAAATAAAATTGAGTGACAATTCAGCATCGGGTTGAACTTAAAATGTTTCGCAAAAAAATCGAAGACCGGCAATTTTCGACAAATTTGGACGATTTTGATCTCCTGTATAATTTGAATGCGTAAGAATAAACGTAAACGACTGTATGCAAAATTTATTTCAAGGAAGGTCACGTGACTTTTGCAAAGTCCGCTCTCTCACCATTTTCGTACTTTCGGCCAACGTTTTTCGATTCTGGCCCACTGTGCACCGTTTTCATAAGTTCAAACCTTTAGCACTTGCCTGCATTCCATTACAGGTCGAAACGAATAGGGCATATCATGAACGTTCTCGGTGTTGAATGTTGTAATTTTTTTATAAATTGTAAATTCCATTGTAAATGCCATTTTGAATTCTGAATTTCCACGTTGGAAATGTTTTCGTTATCGCTTTCTAATTTAAAACATCTCAAAGTATATGTGCAAGATTTGTCTTGTTGTATCAGAAAAGTAAATTATACATGGATATTTTTGTAATGGTTGTTTTTTTCTTTTACGAGAGTCAAACGTATGCTAAAAATCTATGTTTCGCTTAGAATGTCGGTCAATTTATCGAAAACGGGACGCATAAAATTGTTTAATTTTGGTAATGATACTTCCGAAACTCAAAAAAAAACAACTTTTTGCGTCCCCATCTAAAATCATAGGAATATCACATTGCTATAGTAGCAGAGAAATTTTCTGAAAGAATGAATGCAATACTCATTAGAGACTCATGCAAAATTGAGCTCAATATTTTCGAGCTAAATACTTATCGTACCTTCCGAGTTTCAATACTTAAGTGATCATCTTCATCACAAGACACGCACGCACACAAGTTTGCAAATAATAAAAGAAACCAATGGAAGAGTTATAATGATAATGGTACCCACGTGGCTTCTTGGAAAATTTAATAATTACATGCACAGATAACCTCATTTTCTATATGACCGGAGTGGCATTAGTTTCAAAAGCATCTGGTGGAAAACATGCAACCACTTTTATCGTAAAATATTTCCAAGCGGATTTGCAAAAGCTCTTCTCCGAAATTGTTTCCGCGAAAACATCTCGTAATTTTCAATAAGCCTTCGTTACGAGCTCATTATTATCGAGAAGTTTAATTACCCAGTTTTTTTCAAGACAAACCATTGTCCTATATTTGATTTTAATTCCTGTAGCATGAGTTAGGTTGATCTCCAAAAAGTTAAATAAGATCGGACTTTATAAGATATTGTTTAAATTCCTTTTTTTTTAAATTAGACGGCCTAAAAATTTTCTTTTTCGTTTTTCTCTGCCAAATATCCTGATAATCATACTTTTCTTACCTTATGCGACTCAAAATGCTAAGTCTACAATCTAATACTTTAAGAGAGGAAGTTGTACACTACTACATAAATAGAGGGAACTAAATCTCTATTGAAATAGAGGTACAAAGTAGTCGTTAAGCCGTTTAAGGAGCAGCGAGAGTTTTGCTGTTAGCTTAAAGATCCCGGTGATACCTGCAGAAGAATCCAATACGTATTTCAATATCTAAGCTGTTATCTTCGCGGGTAAAAGAAAATAAAAATGAAAAGGCATAGAATGGGGCTCATACGTGCATTTGGTGTGACTTGGAAGATAAATAATAGAGGAAAAAATCGTAAGTGAATCATGTTCGCCATTCCAATGTATTTCTTTTGGTATTTAACAGGGGTGGCGAAGAGGGCACGCGAGAGAATGTTTTGGCACGCGGAACTCAGATGACACTAATCTTGTTATGTATTCTACGTTCAAAAATGAAGCCCAAGAGTAAATACATCTAGAAGTTGCTTATTACTAATAGTGAATCATGATTATTTACGTTGATCTTAATCCCATCTATGTCATAGTAAAATAAACAATATCAGCATCTCGCCCAATCGTTTTGGCACCATATTGGTATGCAATTCCTTCATCGTAATCAAACGTGGCACTTTTGTCACAAAAGGTTCGCCCTCATTTGTATATGACAAGGCTTCCATAAGCATCTGATTTGGAGTCAGAGTAAGGGCTCACGTGCGAAATGACCTTTGCTATCGAAGCACATTAAATTAAATTCATATTTTCAAGCGTAACGTTTTGGAACTCCACAAACGTTTTAAAAGAAAGAACACGCCGTAATTTCTGCAGCAGATTTTTCTTGACTAGTTTCGTCAACGAGTTGGCATCTTCAGGTGATGATTATCTACAGGGATGCGGGACATAAATAAGAGGATGAAGGGGAAGTGGAAAGAGGAAAGTTTAAGAAGGTGGGGGGATAGTGTATCTAAGTAGTGGGTTAGGGAAAGGAAATGGATTTTTTGGGGATGAGATATTCATTTTTAAGGAAATCCCTATTTTTGCTCGAAATTCCAATGATTTCGAGAGCGTCGAGGTGGCATCCTTTCTTCTCACGATTTGTAAGCGAGGATTGGAAGTCGGTACAGTGGTTGGGGTCGTTATCCTACCCGCTACTTTCTTTCCACCAACCTCTGTATCCTCCTTAAACTTTTCCCTCTTCTCTTCCACTCCCTTTTTATATTTAAGTCCTGCACCCATGTAGATAATCACCAAAAGATGTCAACTCTTTGACGAAAATTGTCTATAAAAATCTGCAGCGGAAACTACGAAGTAATCTTTCTTTTAAGAATTTTAAAATAACTAGTATTACTACGATTTTTCTCAATGACGCCGAAGCTGTCACTTGCCATACATCGCCCTCCATAGATGCGCAGTTACGCTATATAAAAACCTCAAAAGGAAGAAGACACTGTTTGTGAGAAAAATTTTTTGTAACTGAGGTTTCACAAAGGGATTGCGTAGGTTGAGCGAAAACACCCAAGCTGGAATGGGCAGCGAAGAAAAACCTCGAAAACTCACAGATGAATGTAACAAAAAATAAAACTCCAAATGGCGATGTACCTACTCAAAGGTAAAATGGATATTCAAAACTTTTCCGTGCTAATTTATAATTGCTCGGTCTTCCGTACCTATACTCTCGACAATGGAAAAGAATAAGGGATTTGAGTATCGCTTGCCAAGATAAAGCATTGCAATTATCATTGCTGTTTATATGTAATTTGAAAATTCCTAATAGTCAATTGTTGATTAACGGTTGGAAGATACTAAAAACATTGTTTGTAATCACGAATTAATCACCTTTCTGATTGTATTGAAAATGCTGTAATATGCAGCGCTAGTTCCTTGGAAATCGGTCACAAATTGCTTCTGATTGTTAAAGTTGTACATTAATTTTCTAAACAAAATTTCAATGGAAAATTTTGCTATATTTGGGAACGCCTGAATTTGAGCTGATCGTTTATTTATTCATTTATTGATAACGTTTCTCATTTATTCACAACCCTTTCAATGTATTTTATAATGAAAAATAATCTTTCCATTTAGGCCATTATCAACGATTTGAACTGAACTTTTATGCACCCTTACTAAGTCCATGTTCTTAACCGAGCGGAAATTAACCAATTTGTAGACAAGCAATTTTTATACAATGCACTCCTTCGTAATTTTCTGCTATATGATGAACAAGACACAAAAGCTGGTTTATTCATTTATTCCCATAACGAAGAATTCCTTTCTAGTCCGCGGGAATAATTAATATCTCATACATTCCCGTACGTTAGGAAGTCTTTTTTGGAAGCTGCGTCTTTGTTATATCCCATAGTGCACTTCTTCCGTAGACAATACACAATCAAGTCTCGGAGGAGAACTCGGGGATAATAGAATTTTATTTTCAGTTTCTCGTCCGTGGAGAAACCTAATTAAAAACTTGAGAAAAACTCCTTTCTCGCAAAAAAGGACGTCGAAAGAAAATTCGAATCGCAATGTGCATGTGAAATTAAGACCACAAAAGATCTTTTAAGACATATTTTAGGAGTCTTCTCAGAGTTCTGCCGAGGGTAAATCAGAGACTTTCTTTGTACGTGGAATTTGTCGTACTTAACTCGGGAAAAAGATCCCGTAAACTGCTGAATATTTCACCGAACGTAGCTGGGATTCCTTTAAGTTTCCCCCTATTATTTCTCCATTTACGCAGTATATAGTCTTGTTCTGTCGGAGCCTTGCAGACATTGGTATGAGAGCAAAACCTCAATTTTCCTCCAACGAATGTATTGTTTTAGAGAGACATGGCTCACATGAGATTATTTAATGGCTTTTTTCATTTCAATTATATTTCACGTGAGAAAATGTGAAACTTCGAATTGAAAATTAAGGGATTCTTTTTCAAATTTCGAAATTATGACCAGAAAAGTAACCTTCCAGGATCTCAATCTCAAATTCTCAACTAACTTTTTGGCTAATTTTATGTGTGGTGAGATACAAAAATATTACAATGCATGTAACTGAAGATACTGCATTACATTAAAGCAAATGAAATTATGTTCACCAAGCGACTCCAATTTCACATATTAGAATTAAAGTGGAAATTAGAAAGAGCAAATGATTGTATCATGAACAATCTCATGTGATTTAAATTTATTTCCTCATAATCTGCATTTTTAGATTTTCTGTCCCATTGCGCATTATCTATTATCCAGAATCTATTATCAAAAAAGAGTCATTTAACTTCTTTTGCAGCTGATGCAAACGTTTTCGCAAGAAGAAAATGGGTCATGACCTACATAGCAGGTGTCTAAGTTAACATCTCAAGCTCCATTCGGAAGTCATTTCTCTTTTTCAGGTGTTCAACGCACTTCACAGTTTCCGATATTTTTCCAAATTCTCCTTCTTCCGTGCTCATGTATCGAACACCTAGAGATTAGCCTTCAAACCAGGAAAGTTGAAGTTTCGAAAAACGGAAACATTCTCTATTAATCAATCATCAATCTGAATTTCTCTTAAATTTGTACATTTATTTGTTTCAAACCTTCCCAACCTTGTTGTGAATGCGAGCTGCCTTTTATCGGCCGTGCCATCTACCCTTGTTAATGGAAAATTAAGTATGAAAATTCACTACTAATTGCTTGTATCTGGAGATTCTCGTAAATATTTCATTGCCTTTCCTCACTCCTAGCCCCGTTTATCTATTCATGGCGTGGTTTCGAGTGACTTATTCTGAGATTAAATATCGAACAGCAATTTATCAAACTTGTTGAACTTAGAAGATACCAAATAGAAGATTGGAGCTTTCTTCCCTACAGTAATAGTCAACGCAAACTTTGCGAAATCTCTTGCTTTTTTTGGGAACAAGAGATAGATATCCCAGGTTCGTGGTTTAAACGACGAATGTCAATTCAGTAACAGTTTTTCTCACCAGGATTAATTACATTACATTTTATGTTTCGAAAATCCTCATTTTTGACACGTTCATTTCGATGTAATTGAAGGCAATCCCCGATTTATATAATTTCACCGTCGTCCTTCGGATTATTTTTGTAGATCTCTTCCTCTAGAGGTATAGGTGAGCTGTAAAAGGAAGTAAAGGTCACGAAAGAAATGAATGTAACGGACTAAAGACAGAAGAGGAGTGATACAGAAAGGGAGAAGCGAAAAATGAAAGGAGGGAAAGGAATAGGCTATGAGAAAGACTAGGGGAGAGAGAGATATGCTGGGAAAATGAGAAAACGCATTGCCAATAGTGCTTCGACAGATAAGGTTATTATACACGTAGACCCCCACAGGGATTCGAACCGCTTTCACCGAAGCCGAACGTGTAGCCACTTGGCTACCGAGACACCACTTGGAAAATGAGTGACGAAGAAAGAAAAGATGATAGTAATTGGAAAAAGGTAAATAAATAAATAACGTCCTTATTTTGGACGAAATTGAAACTATAAAGTCTCCTCTTCCATTTAACCCTTCTTCAATGTAACTTACAATTAGATCTAATTCATAAAACCCAAAGGATAAACGGAATGGAAAGTGAAAGGGATGAAGTGTATAAGTGAAAGGGATTGATGCGATAGTTGAGAGGGATTAAGATGATTGGTCAAAGGAAGCGAAAGGTAGCTAGATATGCTAAGAAAAAAAGGAATGCAAAAGATAAAATGTAAGTGAAAGAAATAGATGAGAAAGTGAAAGGGATGAAGAAATGGGGAAAAGGATCAATGCGATACCTTAGAGGGATTAAGAATGTAGGTTTTAGGAAACGAAAGGTAGAAAGATATGTTCTGAGGTAGAGGAATCTAAAAGAGAGAAAATGGTAGATTAAAGAAATAGATGAGAAAGTGAAAGGGATGAAGAAGATAGGTGAAAGGAAGTGAGGGGAGAAAGAGATATCGGACTTAATCTGACGGCGATCTCTTCGTCTGGAGGTCTTCCTTTCCGTGAAAACTTCTAAGAACCTAATCTCTGTCTGAGAAAGGAGGAGAGGGGAAGGATTCGGAGGAACCCTCACGAGCAGGCTCTTCGCCGGAAAAGACACCGAAGGTGCTTCAAACTTTCAGCATCATGAGAGAAATCCACTGTTTCTGAAGATAAGCACCTTTAGATTGACGGCACTTCTTTTTACCTCGCATCGCGATCTTCTCTGGCCTATGTGTTTGATGACTGCGTTTCTTTCAACGACCGGACGTTAAAATAACGTTTAGGTACGTCGTATGCCGGAAACTTTGGGGAAACGCGTTGATGGAGACGTCAGGGCGCTGCGTTCGCCTGCGGTAATCGGCTGAATTTCTTCTCTTACCTTTTTAAAAGGCATCGCCAAAGGTTCGCTCAGCCGAGGTGCAGTTCGTTTCATTCGAGATCGTCGGAGGAATTGCTTAGCTCCGTTTGCTTCGAGGTTTTTAAAGAGAAAAGTTCCGGTCGTCTTCAAGGATACTACATTTCGTTCGTTCGTTCGTCTGAGAGGTTGATCGTGGTAATTGGCCGAAGTCATCTTAAAGAGAGAGGGATGGAAGTAAAGAGTATATCCCTCGGATATTTCCTAAGGATTAGCTGAGGAAGGTACGGGAAAAATTCGCAATTTGGGCTATTCAACGTCTTTTGCGTGAAGTTGGTTCAATGGTGTTTGGATGGCATCTGGATCGAGAATGATGCGCAAAGATATTTCCATTTTATTTTAGATGCATACTCAACATAATGAATGAAACCATGAACAGCTTGAAGCAAGAATTTTATTATATGTAACGTTTATACTATGTATTACGCTATCGGATTTTACCAATACTTTTAGTTGAAAGAGTACGAAGCTAAGAGTAACACATTAATTTCAAGTATGCATTGCAATTAACTTTATTGCAGTGGGAGACTATCCTGTGTAAGGGAAGAAAATTGTTTCTTTCAAATTTATCACCTTCAGCCACTACGATAATAATAAAACCTGTATTTGGCATTTTCAAAGAAGTTATCAATTTGCAGTACTACTGTACTCAAACTAACCGTCTGCACGGTAAGAAAAGGGATACAGGTGTCATTGCACCATAAGGCGTTCGCAAAGAAATATTCCCAAGGAGAAATGGGCATGAAAAAAGTCTGACCAGACTAGGATTATGAACCCGGGTCTTCCACTTGCCGGATGACTGCTCTAGCCAATTGAGCTAATTGAGCTATCCTACCAGAACATTCCGACGTGCTGTTTTGTGAGACATTGTAAGCAAGAGCTAGTGTTCAGTTAGATTAAGCAGTCTTTAAAGTTAATTTCTACCAATGAATATTCCTAGAATTCGTGCAATGCCATCCCTTTTGTCATATTATCCTTAAGGGATTCCCCTTCCCTTCAATTTTTAGTCCGGTCCTCTTAGAGGTCAGCGGCCTCTAAAAAGTGTGAATGCTGCTTAGTCAGACAAACTACCCGTCTTTGTCTCGAGTCTCCCAAAACGAATTAGCTGAATGTTCTGGCTCGATTGCTCAATTGGCTACTGCAATCACCCTATAAACGGGGGATACGGGTTCGAGTCCCGTTCCTGTCAGACTTTTACATCTCTATTTCATATTGGGACGTTTTTACGCTCCCATTCATTTGCTTAGGAATAGGCCGTTAAGTCCAGATTTAAGGCGGACCGGGAATTATATTCTTTGATCCCTTGTAACATTTTCTTACTACTTCTAACCTTAGTCCAAGAAGTTTTAGTTTTCAAATTAATGGCTTCAACAGGGCCCATAAAAGAAAGGTAGGCCACGGAACTGAAGTATCCTCATTTCTCTTCTTATGTGCCCTCAATAACAAATCCAGAAGGAAATCGATTAATTTCGTTACTTAGAATACTCTTCTATGCAAGATTTAAATGTTTTTGCAATAGTTAAGCCGGATTAATTGAATTTCATAGAAAAAATTAAATTTTACGGAACTGAAAGACATGATAATTTACGTGTAAAGGTATTTTAGGATCGCGGAAGTGAAAAATGAAATTTTTTTGTAAAATATCGAAGAAAACATAATTCAAAGACAACTTCCCTTCGAAATCATTTCCAATTCATTTATAAAAGTTCATTCTGTCGTTACCATTATAGTAGATACAGTAGAGTGGTTGGTAGTAATAGCTGAAGAATTTCACAATCTGATTTTTACTTCCTCTGATCCTTGGTAAATTGCTAGTGCTACAAAGTGAGAGAGGGGTCAATCGTCCTCCCCTTGAATCTTATATTAGAACCAAGCACAGTCTCATCAGTGCTTCGAAGAATTAATTGATCAAACAACATGGAAATATTATATAATGGAAATAATAGTTAAACAGTTTAGAAAATATTATAATATTTAGCGGAGAACTTAAAATAAAAAATCCCTTACGTACCACGTAACAGTTGCGCTACGTTTCACTGACAAATAATGGAATTCTGCGCAGAAAACAATCCAGCCATAATTATTACTGCTAATTAGTGAACATAAACGTTCAGAAATTGAAATAAGCTGAATCCCTCAACATGCCTACTTGTTATCCGATTTCACGCCAATGAAGCACTTTATTTTTATGCCAATCGGCGTAAATAGATTAAACCAATCTTTCTCTCTTCCCTCTTGATGATTCTAAACTATTCACTATTAATATTAATGGATGACGATGACTTTGACAGGACTCACTCATTCGTAGAATGTAATACCCCTTGTATCAACATTTAACAATCAAAATTCATGCGCGAAATTGGACCAACGTCAATGAAGTAATTATAAAACTTTTTCCTCTCAAACATGGGAGAATTACCCGCCGATAAATCTCTCACGAACTTTAGTAAAGTTTTTTCGGTCACGCAGAGTTCATCCGAGACGAATTAAATTGCAAATTAATTTGGGAATCCACCGCGAAATTTTCGCCTGCATAAGTTTAACTTTGAAATATGCTTCCGATATTAAAAGTGTTCTGTTAGCTCCCGGAGAATAACTTACGAAGTGCGCGACACCCATCCAAAGTTGAAAAATCATTCCACTCGACCTTTTTCTCGGAAATTATTACGTTATAAACATGAACTTCACGGATGGCAGTAAAGGAAGGAACTTAATTTAAGAATACGTAAATGATGCAATAAATGCTACGAAGAAACGCATTACCGCTGGGTACCATACAAAGACGTTTCTAAAGATTTACGACTAAATTAAATTAGAAAGGAGCCATAAAAAAGAAGAGCGTAGTAAAATTTGGATCCCGGCATTCTCTGCCCTAGGATTCAATCTCACGAACTGCTTAAGGCTTCGAAGTTTTTTTTACCTTTAAAATACACAAAATCAAAACGATCTGGGATTCATTTACACGGCATGTTTACTATGATTGAAATCCTACGCCAATAAAGCTTTCAATTAGTTTTAACAGTCAAATACTAGCGGTATATTAAATAGCGGTGTATTAAATTATAACAAACAGGAAACTACGTACTTCCGATTTTGTAAATAAACAATAACTAGGTCTTTTTCTTGAACTGCACTCCGATTCTCTACCCATAAATCATAGTCTGTATTTGAGCATATCCCTTAATTACCTTACCAAGTCTAATATCAACGTTTTCTGTATAGACTAATATGGTAAAATATGGTAATAATAATTTAATTTAAAAAAATGTTGTTATCAATAAGGTTAATTATAAAGACTACTTTCAAAATGGCTTCTTTGTGTATCTTTTAGTTAACTTCCAAAGTAAGTGCAATGAAATGTATATGATCAAGCGCAACTTCGTAGAATTTCACAGCAAACATCTTAAAAGAAAAAAAACTTTGTAACTACCACTGCAAGTTATCTGCTGTTGAATTTATAATTTTTCCCCTTTTTGTAGCATACGACGATACAAAAACTGTTGAAATCTATCGATAATTTATACAAAAAAATCGATATTGTAAGACAAAAATAATTTAATTGTCTAACTTGAAGATACATAATATAAATATGCTAGGTATGATGAAACTTTCCTTTTTACTTAGCCTATACTACGAAGGGTGGTTGATGAATGCATATGATGAAGTCTTAGCAGTGGTTATAGGAACCTATTTGTTCTTCCAACCATTTATCAGCTGTCATAGCTCCTCAGAAGCCGATTCCTTCGCGGAAATTTCATTGATATCTCTGTAAGAACGATTGGTGGCTGAAATGAAGAAAAACTAATTTGAATTATATACAATCTAAAATTTAACGACTCACGAAACAATCACAATCACTGATGTTAATTACTTAAAGTTTATCATGGCAGCTTTGGAATGTTTCAGCTACTTAAGTATTTCATGCTCAGTTGTAATGGAACACCCCCATATTGTGGACTCAACGATCTGACGGACATTTCTCAGCTTTGTTATCAAATACTGAATGTAAAAGCTTCATGTATTCCTATTAGTGATACCTATGGAATCTTAAGGACCGCTGCTGGTACATACGATATGTTCCTTCCGTAGATCGAACTGTGTAGTGCGTGATATATAAGATTAAGGGAAGGGAAATTCGAGTTTTACCCCTTCCTCTGCCTGCTTTGTCCATTTACTTATGGCAACAGCGCATGGCATGGCTGCGGTCAAAGGTTCCCTTTTGTCATTATTGCAGAAATCGCTGACTTCTTCCGAGAGACTTGGAGAAGCCGACGTAATCGTTTGATAGAAATTTTCGGTATACCTATATAGAATTGTTTCATATTTTGAAAGAGCAGAGATAAGTGTTAAAAATAAGAATTTTTTATATCCGTTATCGGATGATGCAAAATTCTTGCCGTATATGAAATTTTCGCTTCTCTTACTTCTGACGATTTTAAAACATTTATAAAACAATCATCGTTCTTAAAACGTAGGAAAGGAATTAAGATCCTGACTCGGACGAGTTAGCTTGTCCTATCTATCATCACCTTTCTCTAACAGAACACACTCTAAACATCGGAGTATACTTTCATTAACTCTGAGCGGTGTTTCTATCTATGTACTTGCTTTCCTTGCGTTAAGGGAGGAACGATAAATTAGGATGATATGGAAGGAAACCTCGACAAAATGAAACCTTCTGATGTGTACTATAAAGAGAAATCAGATCAAGATTTTAAGTGAAAAAGGAGGCGCAACGTACTACTTGCTTTTTTACTGCTTGGAACACGTTTTAGCTATAATCTACTATACATGCGTAAACAAACGAGATCTATCTTTTGTGCTGGTTTATGCGTTTGCATGATCGACACCCGAAGCAGACCCCGGACGTCCTTGAGGCCGACAAAGACATTACCCCTTCCCTTTCTCCTTACATTACCCACTTTAATCCGCCGCAGAATATCCCAGAGGAATCTTTTCATATTCTTTATCTCTTTCACATAAAAAACCAGTGGCTTCTACCTAACACATATTCCGTTAAACCTCTCTCCCGGAAAAGAGGTCTCATTAGTAATTTTGTAGCCTTATATACGATCTCGCGACTTCCCACTCAGCTATTCCCTTCAAGACCCGCTCGGAAAGCTCTCTAGCGACCAACATCACAACTAATCTGGAGAATGGCGCTCACGGGCTATTTATGGCTTTACCCTTTTAGAATCCTTCCATTTGCGACGTAATCCACAACAAAATCTCTTCCCAGCGCGGTAGAAAAAAAGAACTCGATCCATCGAAAGGATTTCGACAAAGGAGGAAGATAATGAGAGTTGAAAAGCCTTTCTGCGAATACAGTGTTCATTCAGCTTCCCTCTCAAATACGGACAGATGTTATCTTCGCGAGGGTCTCTCATCAATATTACGATCTTGCTACGACTTTCTTGGACTTTTCAAAATGATTTCATCAGGTAATTTTTATTCTACCTTAAATCCCTTGAAGGTAACCGAATATTCCATTAATTAGAGCAAATCTGTTTAAAATTCAACGCGCTGAATAAGAAAATAACGCCATATTGCCGCCATAGCGTGATCATAATACATGGGGGAATTATAATAATAATAATATTTTTTATTATAATCGACGTAAAAATTATATATTTTGGTAATATAATCATTGAAACAGTTGGCAATGTAAATGTGTTCTTAGACGATAATTTCCAATTACAGGAATTTTCGTTTCTTCGATTTGAAATGTTATATTTTTTTACTTTTAGGAGGTAAAGGCAAATTAACTGGCTTTAATTGCTTACTTGGATAATTGTCACTGATTATTTGTACATATATATAAATTTATACAATACCGAAAGATGTTACTTTGCTACTCCCATCAAGAAATTTGCCATTTAGAAATATAGATGCAAGTTCTTGCTGAGTTTTTTTTGTGATTTAGATGAAAATCTTCAAATACAGGGAAAGAAATTTTTCAACAAATTAATTTTAAAGGTAATTAATGCCTTCCATTAGTTAAAGGAATCTCATTTCGATTAAACAATATTAGTTTGTTTTATTTTTTTCTTTCATAGTTTATCCTTTTAGTTTTATCTTTAATATAATGTATTATTCCATAGCAATACTGTTATTTATTTAGAGGAAATATATTGAGAGAAATTTGTGCAAAGCAAATATGACGGAAATGTCTATGAGAACAGTTTGTTTTATAGCAACGTTGTTAGTTCGACTAGGATAGTTAATGTGAAGAGTTAGAGCTTATAATAAATCTAAGAGTTCAAATAAGTGATTACAATTATGCTAAATTCACTGAGTTCCTTGCCAATTGACTTTGATGCCGAAAGGAAAAGTTGTCAGCTATTTGGCGGTAAGCTATTTTGTGTATAGTTTTTCCCAATGTATATTTTGGAGAAATTATAAAATTAAGGAAAAAGATAAATATGTTGAAATGAAGGTTGCATTGAACTTTTTGGGTACTTGAACCATCTGTTTAAATTAACATTTCCATTATGTGTTGAGGGTTGTCATGCTGAAAATATACGGCAATATTGAAGGATTTTTTTATTACGGATACTCGATTTTGAATAAAAACCAAATTAGAAATAAAGTTGAATAAGTTTAAGTTAAACATGCTAAAGGTTAGCATGTTTCATCTTGCGTTAAACCATTAAGTACAAAAATTATTCTTTATGCCTAGTTTGTGTTATATCACATGTATAATGAGTAAAGTGCTCGTTTATTCACGTTGTTAAAGGAGCACCCACTTTTACTTTATTTATCAAAACGAATTAATGTAATCAAAATAAAAATTTTAATGTTAGATTACCGAATTGCAGTTATTGCTATAATAATAATTAAATATTAGATAGAATATTAAATTACATTGATGTTTCTGGCAGTACTTCGACACGATGGAATATTTCGAATATTTTTACCTCGACACGAACTCTATGAAGTTGGCACAAAAAATCATGATTTCCAATTATAATTTAACTAGCAAATATTCTATGTGTATTCTATATTCTATGATGGACGTGTTTCTGACAACGATGATCATTTAATTAAACAGAAAATTGAGGAGCTTCGCACAAAATTTACATTTAATTGAAAGATAAGTCAGACTCAAATGAGAGGTCTGAAAATGTGAAAATCTAAACCATTCTAACAAATTAATTATAAATATTGATCCTACGGAATTGAGACAAGTACAAAAGAATAGAAAACTGAATTAAAACTTACTTTTTTAGTATATATTTAGATAAAAAATTTCGAAAAGTTGGACAATAAAGACGAAACTTTTGTGAAACTCGTTGTTGTAGACAGCAGGTCCTCTTAACGACCCAGTCGCTTGTTAAAGCTGAAAGCATGCGTTTTTCCATAAGAATACACGGGGATTTAAGGCCTTTAAAGATTAAATGGTAAGAGTGTTAGAGACTTTTGACAGAGGAGGCAATTCTTTCTGTTTCCAGCCATCACATTAACGATATAGAAATCGTAGGGAAACACGACCAAGTAAAAATGTTTCTCAATCATTTTCTTTTTTCCAAGGTAGACTTATAAATTGGTTTTTTAGGTTAAATGAGGCGTGGATAAATGAATATATTTATCACTGCAAGGGGAGAAAAGGAAAAAATATTGGGAGACTTGGGGAGATTTTTACCAAAAATAATATGTAAAAAGTGAATGTATTGTATAATGTGCAATAATATAATGTATCATATGCAAAACATACTTATATGCGTCATGTTATACTCGATAAATGCGGAGAATAAGTCAATAATCCGAAATGGCCTTGTAATACACGGGTACTTCCTGTTAAATTAACATGGTCTTTCTGTAACAGTATATGGTTCCTATTTATCCTTCATTAAACCTCACTGATTTAGTGAATGTTTGTTCTCGTTAGCTTTAAAAACGTTTACGTTATTAACGTGTAAGAAGCAGTAGCTAGCTTCGTCCTTATGAGAGATCTTTCTCCCTACATCCCTACAATATTCAAGATATAGACTGATTAAAACTGATTATCATGCAGAATCGAAGAAAAATAACATAAAAATGGAGTAGATTTGCTTGAAAACTAATACTTTCTTCCTGTCCCACAAAAATCTTAACACCGATGAATCGGTTACAATGTTGAGTTATCTAATCTTTCAGTTTTCCTATGTAAAATAATAGGCACAATCGAGTTCTCAGTAGTTTCAAGGAGAGAAAAATATCGAGTGGGCCTGGAATTGAACCAAGGACCCTTATCCTTGTTCTCGGTATTTTCTTCGTATGTTCGAGAACTCTGATATCTGTATAATTTTCTCGGAAACTCGAGGCTTATTTGTGATATTGAAACAAAATATTATCGAGCATTATTAACTCCTGGGAGATTACCCTCTAAATTGAAGCAAGAGCATTTCAGCATTTCGAAACGTAGGTAAATTAGATCACTGAAATAAATGCAACCTGTCTAGGTTACTCAAATAAATGCAATCATTTACCACAGTCACAATAGGTATGAAATACTCAGCAGGTAGATGTAGGATAAAGCTGTGGATATTTTAAAACTAATAGTCGATTACATGCGTTTACCAAACATCATACGTACAAAGTGAATTTATTGCATAATGTTCAATAATAAAATATATTATATGCATAATATATCCTTACTCTTCGCAACCAACGGTGAAGATCTAGCATCAAGACTTCAAGAACTGAACGCGGCTGGGCAGAAAATAGGACTCAGGATACATACATAAGTGCTCTACCTTTCGGTAGGTCCATGTGCCCTAATATTCCCTATTCATAGCCCTTTCTTTCGCTACGTGGTAACTAACCCCATCCTTTATGTCATCTAACATCTTTTGCCTTTGCCTTCCCCTCTGTCTCTTCCCTTGCATTCTACCCTCTATTACATTCTTCAGCAATCCCTCTCCTCTCAATATCTGACCCACCCATTTCTTTTGTCGACGCTTAATTACTTCAATTAAAACCCTTTCCTCCCCAACCATTTC
>KZ308184.1:966921-1148129 GCA_000376725.2 Ladona fulva | reverse complement strand
AATTGGAAAGCGCTTGGAGAGGCCTACATCCGACGTCGGATTGAAAATGGCTGATGATGATGATGATGATGATACATATACATATACTGACCATCGTTTTTGGTGCAAACGATCTTAGCTGTTGAGGCTCCATTAAAACTAATTCCACTACTGTGTCATTATTTATTATGTGAACAAATGATGAAAAATTATGTCAGATGTAAAAGCTCACTCGGACACGAAAGTTTTTCAGGAATGGCAGAAAAGGGAAAAGCGGGATATCCGAGAAATAATCAGTCAGGGAAGCAATCGAAGAAATTTCGGTTGGCAGAATGACCACTAGTGGAAAAGGACTTGCTATAACAGTAGAAGCCAAAAAGAATGAGGAAAGATATCAGATTGCTGTGATTGGAGAGCACGCAAGATGGCAATGATTACTTGGACGGACAAGAAACCGTAAAAACTCTGGGAATACAACGAAACGAAAATAGATTAATGCTCCTAAAATTAATTGTTAGCGAACTTTTCTTTTGGCGCATTTTGTAACGCCGCGTGAAGATAAGGATACTGCCGCGTCCTTAAGCCAAACTAGGTGAATCGATTTAATGGAATTTCTTAATGAAAAATCAACAGCCCGCCTTTAAGAGGAATCTTCGACCCATCTTCAGCCCTTTAATTTGATTTTTCCCGACAAGAAGTTTCTTTCCCCGTGCATTTCGAAACGTTGCAGGAAAATTATGCAGATATTCCGACGGAATTGAAAATTCGAGATTTACATATGAAACGCGCTAATATAACCAAGCGGGACTAGGCATGCTGGAGATAGTTCTGAAACTGTAAATCTATCGCTCGCAGTGTGATGGCTATAAATTCACCATCAATCAATTTTATCAATTCATCCAGTTTTCGCAATGTTACAAGATTTTCAATCACCTATATTCCGAGGAAATTATTCAAAATAAAACTTAACGAAAACTTGGACGTTCAAGTAAGAATCTTTGAGCTTAAATTCTTCGATTTGCATAAATTAAAACAGAGAAAATAACACATTTCTACATCTACATATGTATGTACTTAGCAAGCCGTCTTTCGGCGTGCGGCAGTGGGTACATGCACAATGACACTACTTCTCTCACCAATTACATTCGCATAATGTCACGGAAGATAAATGAATTCTCGATGCGACTTATTTTGGCATTAATTTTTCTGATTTTCCTCGCAGTATCAGAGTAACCTTTATAGCAGGGAGATAGCATAATGTCGGCTATACCTTCTAATATGGAACTTAATCAGAATTTATTCTATAGAGCTCATTATCTTTCTTTAATCTTCTATCCTCTAAAGATTTCTATTTTGCGTTCTGAAGCATCTGAGTAACGCTTGCTAAGTTGTAGAAACCTTTTTTAGGAAAATTACCGCTTTTCGCTGTACCTTTTCTAATTTACGAATGTATCACTTGGAAGTGACTCATACACAACGTGCATTCTCAAGGTGAGGACTAACTTATTCAGTAACATCGCTCGCATATTTGCATTAAAACCTTTTTTGACCTCCGAGAAAAATATAGGAATGAACTTATCACAAATTAACACAATCATCTTTTTCCTCTTTCAAACAGGAGATCTCTGAAAGACTTTTTAGATCAGAACACTAACTGTCTTATTATCTTTTCTTCTAAACTGCGGATTTGAAAGTTTTGAGAGAGTTTATTAAATAACTAGTAATTATATGTTCCATAATTTCACCGCACAGTGACGTTAAGGATATAGACCTGTAATTCACTGGATCCTCCTTTAGCCTCTTTTAAATATTCGAGTGACATTCGCAATTTTCTAATCCTTCGGAAAAGTACCTTCGTTGATAGACTTTTCAAATATTACCTAAAGGAGCTACGCTTTCCCCCCCTTTCTTGAATATCCGAAATGGAAAGTCCCTTTTAAGGAGCATTATTTAAGTACGAATTTAAATCATTAATATATTGAGTTTATCTTTCAAAGGTTAGATATTTCAACATGGTCCGTCATTTTAATTTTATAGATGTACACTCACGGTTTATTGTACAACATGCTTGGAGCTCCAGTTTTTTTAAACCCTAACAAAGCCCTGCAGTTTTTCGTTTCAATTTTTGTGGCAAAAGAGCTATTAAAGGAAAGAAATTAAGGGGACAGTTTCGCAGAAACATTAAAAGTGCTTCAATACCAAAGGATGGGAAATGTGCATCCTAAAATTACACAAAAAATTGAAAATGCAAGGTAAACAAATGTAATGGGAAAAGAGCCTTAAGCTTATGAAAACCTTGTGGACTCTTGAGGGAAATAGATTATTAAAAAAGATTTTCGGGTAGCAAGCAGAAAAGAGGAAAGTAGGTTAATCAAGGGTGAGTTCAAAAAGATGCAAAAGAAAAACGGGTTAGCTATTGAAGAGGGTGTGAAAGGGACAAAATGAATCTTTAATCATCGAGCGTTTCATATTCTAAAATGTGTGTTTTTGCGCGTTACAGTGGAGACGTGTGGATACAAATTTATATTTGACTGAATTAATATAGAAATGTTTTTTGTTGTTAACACAAGACTATGAAATTACAATTTTGCAAGCCGCGGTAGCGGAGTGCTCAAACCCTGAGAATTTTCCAAACCTAAGGTTTGAAAAACCTCAAGGTTTTCTCTGATGATGAAGTTTGTGAGATCTTCAAGAATAAAAATTACTCAAATAGATCTAATTTGAACCTTTTCGTTTCTATTTAAGAAATGTCTGTTACTTTTAGTCATAATGTAGATAGTACGGAGTTATGGTAATTTTCACAAAATTAATTGGAACACTTGATCGGTGACGCTTTTAATTCTGGGATTTATTTAAATATTCCTTGTTATTTATGTAAAAAATGATTGTTTTTTAAAGAATTAATATTTTATTTACTGTAATCATGTTGAGAAAATAACAGTGAATTTTGAATCTGCATGGTTATTCCAGCCGACAGATTTATTTTCTTGGAGTTATTTTGGCAATATTAAATTGTTATTGGGACACTATAACGTTATCCTACGATGGATGGGATTCGCTGTAATATGAGAAGAAATAAAAAACATGATTATATAAATCCAATACTATTTCTTTTTAAATAGAGTGTAATTGTTATTCAGTTTGCGCGACTGAATTTCACTTAAAACTTAAAGGGGATCGATTTTTTTTTAGATAATTCCCCAACCTTCAATATTTTCGTAATTTAGTTTTCGATCACTTTATTGTATTTACAAGCAAAAAATTAAATTAATCGATATAATCAAAATTAAGTTGAATGGAATCGGGATGACGAATCTATGGCACACGTGTCCAAAATGACACGCAAGGCAACTTTTTCGGTACGCGGAACTCACTAACCTAGTTTTGTACTATTCGCATAAAAAAGTGAAGCCCTAGTGTTAATAAATGTGGATTCTCTCCATTATTTATGATAATTAATTATCATTTTCCTTAATTATAACATTTTAATTAAGTTGATGTAATAAAATATATATTATCAGCAGCTCATTCTATGGTTTGGCACACAAGTCCATTATATATCACAAATATGGCAATATTGCTACAAAAGATTCGCCATCCTGGGCTATATTTAAGTCAGAGTTTCTCTTTTTCTTTATTTTGTATGAAAATCTTTGCATCTCGAATCGTTCTTCAGTCAATACAGTTTTCTTTGCTTTCATTTATCCTAGAAGGCATTCTCATTTTAGAAAACCTTTGTAAGACGGTTACAGCAATCGTCTAAAGTCACCTTAATGACCGAACGTTTTAATCTCAAGCAACAACGTATCCAAAGCCGCTCCGCTGAACTTTCTAATCGAATCAACTCGTTATACCTGCAAGAGCATTACATCAAAAAACAACGCAAATACTTGCCCAGCGGAAAGTTTTTGCTGTGTTCAGAAAACCTCCATCGCACGTAGCAGCCGAGATATAATGAGAATTAAGAGCCTGGTTTTACTTAGAAATTTGACCTAAATCTTTCAAGGTTGATTCCAATAGGAGTTAATGAGAGGTTTCCACATAGCGAGGAATTGGAGAAGTTCTGGCGGGCACGCTCCGAAACATCTTTAAGGAATTCTGCTTTTATTTCTTTTTGCTCCTCTGCCACATTCTGCAAATTCGCAGCGGAGAGGTAAGTTTGCGGAAACGGAGTGTCAAGGAAAAGAAATTCCGTGAGCCGTTTGCCGTTAGGTGAAGGTTCGGCTTAGAAGCGGCGCTTTAGATTGCAGGGCTAGTCGTTAAGGGTATTTCGGGGCGGCGGTAATGATAAAATCGTTGAGGACGTTTAAAACGTCGAGGCTTGATTATCCATTCAACTTAATTCTAGTACTTCGAACGCATTCTCAAACTTCATGTGGAGTAAACTAAAATACGAGGAATAAAGGTGGAACACCTTGTATCTAGAGTGAAATTGTGCAACAGAATTACAGAGTTTTCTGGCGCGCGATTTTTTCAGGACAAAATCTGCTCCAGGAAATCACTCCGGGTGCAGCAGGAGTGAGCTGACGGATGTTAAGGTAAACCTGGAATAACGGCAAACAAAGCTTATTCCAATTTTATAACGAAAAAGCGTTTCTAATTAAGAATTAAATAATTAAATTAATAGTTTTATTGGTTAATAGCTTTCCCTCAAATAAAAACAATTAAACCGATACACTTCCACAAGTTAATTTTTTTAACCCACACAAGTTAAAGTAAAAAAATGTACAACAACCTAAAAGGTAAATAAAATATAACCACTTTTCACAAGGAAACTAGTAAATATTTTATTCAAGGACCACTTTGTACAACACCACACACAAAAATTAGAAATTTTACTTGTGAAAAGTGGTTCCATTTTATTCACCATTTAGTCATGGAATACCACAAAGTCACTCGTCATTCCGTTGAGTTTATACAACAGCTTGTTTTGGTACGGTCAAAGAGGATGGCTGAACCTCCCTTAACCGGTCGTTTTATGTTTTTATTAATTTTAAATGTGAAAGTGAATCGATCTACTTCTTTATTAATGACACATAAAAATCTTTGGCAAAATAATAGAATTCCACCAATTAAAGTCAGAATCAATTCACTTTATCATTTTTATTGATAATACTATAAGCTGTAATAATCTTGAATAGGTAAACTTTCATTCATATTCAGTTTTTAAGTAGTTTTTAGTTGTACTTCGGAAAAACCGTTATTCATAACATGGTAAACCTATCCTTATAGCGCTCAAACGACATTTCTTTTTAAAAAAGATCGATCAATATCTTTAAAAGGAAACTAAAATGTCGATAAATTCCTTAAACAGATCGTTTCTCATCATTTAAAGCCAGATTTTCATATATTTTATTCCTTTCAATGAAATTAATAACTTTGGTTGGCCGGTATGAGCTGGGTGACAGAAGTTAGGAAGTCAGAGGTTTGGACTGATAACTTTATTATTATCTTGAAGATTATCCTCTATCGTGGGGTACCAAAACCCGTGTGTCACTGATCAGCAGAAAATAACATGATATTTAATCTTTTTTAACTGTAGGATGAATCAATTCCAGTCAAGTACATATTACGCCGTTACCTATAAATTATGGTAACTGGAAAATCTTAGATTTTTACGAGGATAAATTTTGAGAATCCTTACAGAAATCTTTTTCCATTTCCTTCAAACGTTCACACGGCACGTATTCTTTTCCTCGAGAAAAGACAATATGGAAGAAAAACGCGATGGAAGACACTTCTCAGCCAGTGTGAAATGTAAATTCAATATACTTAAATACCATGTCACGTTTCTGAGGACGGCTATAAAGAGTAGAATCTCATAAAGTATTTCAAACGTTCTTATGCGAATAATTTTGGAGGAAAGTTGTATAAAATTCTGAGGTTTAAAGAAAGGCTGACACCAAAGTTAAAAAGGCTATAAACATGGTCATTATTCAGACACCTTGGGTTTCTCCTCAACTGTGTCAGCAACTACCATACTGAGATGAAATTTTAAATGCAACCTGAGTATTTTGGCTTCAATTTTATTGTTCCATCTGTCACCTCGTCTTTTATTTCCGGAATTAACACGTTTTGTTTGAACCGTCTTCTGCGTATCAAATGTTTTTTAAGAGAGAGAAGACGGTTTTATAGCAGGTAGAGTATTAGCGGAAATAAATGTTTCATCTAGGAGGGTAATTCAAAAGAACAGGAATCATTATTATTTCATGTTTTATGCCCTATGTGGCTAAAAAGTCATTCGGGATCTTCAATAGCGCATAATAATTTGAGTAAAAGAGATTAGTAATGGAACTGAATAAATGATGTTTGCTGACAAAAAAACTTCAGATGTTTAAATTAAAACAAAATTAAATGTTTAATAATCTCAATGTCAAAGGAAATAATTAACTTAACTAGTAATAGATATTACATTTCTATAAGTTTGAAGAGAATACACAATTTTGTATAGATAGAATAGAAGTTTCCACACGTAAAATCGATAATTGTGTACTATTTTCATTTTCATGTGTCACGAATGAAGTCACGCCTTATCGTAATGACTTCATTATATAAGTTTTTTACGTATCCTACGCATTCAATTACTACTTGCTTGGATCCCGGACAAAATTCTGTTGCATATCCGGCGTTGACATCGGAGTCGAGTTTGGTAATTAGCATCAATCAATTCTTTTTATTTAGCAACGTGACGCTCGCCTCTCTGGCTCGCAGAATTTCACAGAAATCCTACTTTAGTATGCCAGTCATCAAAGGCAGGGTATTTTTGCTTGAATCTGTTATCGGAGCGCACACTAGCACCATCTATTGCGTCAGGACAAACTTCGTAGCACCACATTGAGAATTGGCAAATGAAATCTGAAGGAGATTAAGTAGGAAATACAACTTTTTTCATTCACTGATTCAATACACCAACGTATTTCTATACACAACGATCTTTATATATAATCATCGAGGTGCCAGCTTGTCCGTACCCCTTTATTTAAGAAAAGGTTTGATGTAGATTTTCGGCAAGGCAACTCTTATTATCGTCTCGAAATCAGTACTACTAAATTATCTCTTGAAATAAGAGTCTGGAAGTAACGTTCCTTTTTTTCAATTTTGTTTCTACATCTATGTGTGAACCATTTTTCACTCGTAACAACGGAAATGCTGGCGAACATTTTGTGAAAAGGTATATTTAAAGATATTCGGTGGAATAATTAACGAAGCATTACGTAAACAGTATTAGTTGATCAAATAGAAGATGTAGTTCAATTAGTAAATAGAATGAAATGTTTATAGTATTAGTTCAATCTTACTTTTCGGCTAGAAGTATATTGTTGTAACAATCAAATAATTATTGATAGCAGCATAAAAACTTTGTGAGTTAGTAATTATTTGTTCATGATAGATAATAACGATTAGTTTGCAGTGAATATGACTGCGTTAAATTCATAGCGTGAATCTTTGGGATCTTTTCTACACATAGAATAATTACAACGGACATTCATAATACCTACTATTCAAAATCATTTTTGGAAATTCATCAGAAGATTCAATGAAACCAGCTTCTCCCTATTGTAAACGCTTTAGTCATTTTGCCAAAAGTAATTGCAAAATTCAACTGGAAAGTTATACAAGGTGTTTAAAAATGGAAGGAGCTATAGTGTGATAATTTGTGGAAGATAAATAATGAGATTTACGAGGAATGTTTTGATGATATGGATTTATGAAGATCGATTGTTAGATGTTTCCATGCCAAATTAACGCATTTTGCATCTTCTTCTTCCGTGAAAAGGTCGACCTAGTTTTGATATTAGTTTGTTAGATGGGACTCCTTTTTTTTACTTTTTTTAATTCAAGATTTAGGATTCTCAACCTCTCCAACAGTAGCCGCTTAAGATAAAACAACTTCTTGAGGAGTTCTTTAAAGGTATGCATGCCATGGAAAAACTGGTTACGTTTGGTAACGCTATTTATGCCGTAAATAATACGATGTTAGCTGCATTATTTTTATTTGTAAATTTTAGTATTCAGACATTCTGCAGGTTATTTCCGCCGCTTGAAATAAGTGAGCACCAATACCAGCCTAGAAAAAATACAAAATGTAAGGATAAGACAGCAGATAAGCTAAAAAACGAAACACTTGCATAAGATACAATTTTATCTCGAGTATTCCAAATGATACTCTTATCCTTCCTAAAGCAAAAATATACTAAAATCGATTTTGGAAGGTGTGGCATCGTGGAAAGACATCACCAAATGACAAGACAGCACTTTTTAGCAGTGTTTAATGCACGATCGACTTTGCATGTTTCTATGAACTATCTAGGAAAGTGAATGTGTGGAAAAGGTGTTAGGGAGGGTTTCCCAAAAACTAAGCCTGCCTGACGATATCCAAACAGTATCCTGGGATTGCTGGGGAACTTGAAGCAAAAGAAAGCCATTGAATCTACTAGTAAGATCTGTGAATTCTCTTGCGCGGACTGCCCAACCAAATACATCGGAAGGACTGGGAGATCGCTATGCTTCAGAGTAGCGAAGAATCAAAGAGCCAACCGCCTGAAGATAGGACAACCCTTCTCGTTCTTCGCCCTTCACCTCCTAAACAATGACCACACCAGCAACTTCCAACCTAGACGCCTGTAACAGAAAAAGAATTCCCACCGCCTGGACCTCCAGGTGGAAGTAGAGATAAGAAGTTTCACGAAAGATGGCTTGCTAACTAATGAGTACACGTTTCCCCCCCTCTTTATACCAAGCAACTTTTCACCTAATGCACACACCCCTTTCCCCTCCCTGTTGACCTTTCCACCCTTTCACTTTACTATACATTCTTAGACGTATTTTTTCTGTACCTGAAGATACAATCACGCTTTCGAAACCGGTCCTGCATTAAATATTCAATGGGAAAGTATTAATAATTATTATTTAAGGAAAATATATTGGTCAATCTAATAGCAGCGCCGACTCGCTTATATGATAACCACTATATACTATTCAAGTATGTATCTGACTCCTTGATCTCAATGATTATTTCGGGAAAAGATATACCACTAAAACCACTTTATCTCACGCAATTCTTTTAAGTTTCTCTTTGAAGCCGTACATTAATGTTTAACTAATGGCTCACAGTGGATAACCGGAAAATTGCGACGAGCTGTGATGAACATGTCCGTAACACTCTTGGGAAACAACCATATACGAGTATACGTGAGTAATGAAACAAAATAACAAAAGCCTAAAAGCGATTTAAAATCGCCTGATATGCTTGAATTTACCATCTCTAAGGTGAGCTGAATTGGCTCTTTCTTCACAAGCCATCACTCACTACTATCGTTACTGAAAAAGACTCCTAAAAATTCGTGCCGATATCTAAGCCAAGATTTATTAGCGTAGATAAGATTGCAGTTTTAAAACGCTCTATTCGCAGCTGAATTAGATAGAAAATTGCGACTTAGTTATCTAAGGGTAGAATGCAATGGAGAGAACCCCAAACTCGGCAATAATCGATGCCTCATCACTTCTTCGCATTCATTTTTGGAATGACGTAATCGAAACAGTAATTCCAAAGCTTTTAGTTCCGTGGCTACCGAAATGAACACATCGCACATCTAATCCCATGTGCGATTCCGCAGGAAATTCAAATTCGCGATAAGGCGTCATTGTAACCACCGACAATGGCTGTATGACATGTGCGCGATTGCTTTCCTCTAAGCGAACACAATGGCGGGAGATTATACTGACGGGCGTGTTAGAGCCAACGAAACAGGTCGTCTTTCCTCATCTGGGCGTCACTATTGGTCTCTGTAAATGAAAACGGATTTGATTCCGAAGAATGCCCAATGGCCACTAAAGTGAATTGTAACTTTCCGAATTCCAGGAGATCTCGGGCAAGGAATTTTTAAGTTATATCTTTAAGCGCTACTCGAGGAGCAAAAGTGGCGGACTGCCACTTTTGGAGCGGAAATAAGTGAGAGAAAAAATTCCAAAAACCATCAAAAATCATGCATTCCCTGTGCATATTTCATACGTCTAAGAAGGAATTTCCTTCCTTCCCTTCTCTGTATACTTTTTGGTAGTTTTTGGAGTTTGCTCCGTTGTTTATTATCTGCACCATCAGCGGTCAATTCTGTTCTATGAAGCGGGAAGATTAGTAACGATGGAATTACCTGTCGAAATCATAGAATTGAGTGTCTCATAATTTTTATATGATTCCTACAGTATGATTTTATATGATTCCTATTTCGAGATGTTTGGATGAGAAGAAAAGAAATGCTAATAATATAAATTGTGGTAATAATACGATGTACTGCATAAGCAAATTAGATCGGTTATTTTATCTTAATTTTAAAATGTATCGCATGATTTATAAATTATATAGGTGTTGTTGGTTATCTCCGTTTGATTAATACTCGAGACTTTGGAGTCACAAAACTTAAACATTTTACAAATTAACACATTTGATCGCCCTGAAGATAAAAGGCAGCAGTACATATCCCATATATACCCACGTTCGTAATATATGTGGACGAGTTCTTAAGGAACTCGGATTAGTTAGAGAATAATCAGTAGGGGCGAAGAAAAAGTCCGTGAGAGATGTTACGTTGCGTTGGTCAGAACTCACCTGGAATATGTGTGTAGTATATGGGATCCTACAGAAAAGTGTTGTGTTCGAGAATCAAAAAAATAGTACAGCAAAAAGCGATGATTTTTGTAAAATATTGTTACGATAAATCAGTGAACGGTATTGACTACTGGTATGAATAGCTTAAGGACGCAGGATGGGAATCTCTAGAAGATAAAAGATTTAAACAAAGGCTTTAATTACTTAATAAGTTCAGAGAAGATACATTCTTAGAATATGTAGCCTATATTATATGTCCTTCCTGTTACAAAGGCCTAAGTAAATCTGAGAGAAATATCGGAGAAATAGATGCTAGAACTAGTCGTTTCAAGAATTTATTTTTCCGCGAACGATACGCAAAAGTATCCGATTAGGGAAGTAAAGACATGATACATGTACCCCCTGCAAAACAGCAAAAGGCGGCTTGCTGGGAACAGGTGTAGATGTAGATGAACCCGTGGAAAAACCTTGATTTAACGATTAGTTTAATAATTTACCGGTTATACTTTCCTATATTTAAACTCAATATAATATTGACACATCAATCTTTAAATTTTCAGATATTTCGAATGAAAGGACTACTGCATTTGGTCTTTCGTTATAAATTGTACAAACTAAATGATTTTTTTATCTTTGCATTTTAGGGTAAATACGTATACCTGACAACAGAATTGTAATTAAAAATAAGTTTAATTTTCCACTCGAATAAAGCCGAGTATTTCATCCGATAGGGAAATTCTCTTACCATTCAACTAAAGAAATTAATTGCTTTATTTCCCGCAAATAAAGATAAACAAATTGAAAGGTCAAAGGGCATGAGAAAGACTAATCGCTCCGAATAGGACCTGGCGATTAGCACCACAAAGTAAGAGCTTTCCCGGTAAGCGACGTTTCCAAACAGTCGAGATCTCTTTGAAGATTTCTTCCGTTGAGCCATTTTTCGGCTGATCACACCCACTCGATGAGATCCATAGATCATTCTGGCAGGAAAAGATTCTTTTTAATCCAATTACTCTCCTTCCACACTCGAGCGAGAAACAAAAAAAGACAACGAAAACTACTCCCTCTCGCCTTTCCATAAGCCTTGTGCTCTCCAAATGAAAAAAGACGCCCTCTTGAGGGTCACCCTCGAGTCACTTCCAACGCTTTCCAGAGGAAAAAGAGAAGAGCGAAATCCCGCAACCCCTTCCTCAGAACCTTCTCGTCAAGTAGAGGCGCGCACACACACAAATCCTCGCACACACACACTCGGACAAACACACCCTCTTGAAGGCTTCCCCTTACCTCAAAAAGTCCGTCGACTATGCCAAACTACCGTTTCCCCTTTTCCACAGCGGAAAGGGAGACAAAGGAATCTAAGGAGGATTTATTAGAAAAAGTTTGGAGGGCTGATACAGAGGGGGGAGTGGATATGAGAGGAAAGCGAGGGAGGGGGGAATGATGGACAACCCGTGGAGAGGGGCTTCGTTTAAAAGACATCTCTGAACGAAACTGGAGCAGCTTTTGGACGATAATTTGTAGGATGAAAGGTCTGAGATCCCGTTTATTTAATCGCTTATCGTGATATCTTGATTTCTTAACGCTTTTTCTTTTACTAAAGATTTTCAAATAAGACAGCAGAAACCTAAAGAATAGGATGAAATTGTAAAGAACCAAATCAGTTCGAAAATTTACCGTAGGCCGAGTGGTTAGCATGCACTCCAACCCCAAGGTCCCAGGTTCTATTCCCGGATAATCGGATTTTTCTGGTTTGGGAATTTCAGTTCCGCCATTGTTTTTTTTGAGTAATTTCTGTAATTATTCAATGATTTGACGCTTGTGAGGACTCTGGGATTATAAATAAAATTTTTATAAGTGTATTTCAGAAAGCCAGGATTCCCAAAATAATCTTACTTTTTAAATTATTAAAAATAATTTGATTATTTGACTAATACTAAGACAGATTTTACTTAAAATTGTTGATAGTTCTGACTTAATTTATGATCATTAAATAAAATTGAATTCATTTTGACAAAAGATCAACCTGATTACTTTTTTTCTAAAGAAAGAAAAGATGACATTGCTTGGGATTCACCTTGAATGAGATTTAACAAATGCAGCCTTCATGAATGTCTAATTGTTATGTGCTGAGATATATTTATAACTAACTCCCTGATGAATACTATTGCTAGTGTTCTTCATTGTGAAATAAATAACTAGGAAATATAGAAAATAAACAGGATGTTGTGGAGGCAATGATTACCTTATAAGAAACTCTTAAAGATAAACGTGAACTGCTACAGGAACCTCTTCATCAGTTTTTCAGTAGCTCTTCTATGCGTGACCGATTTATAAACTCAAGTGAATAACGAATTATATAATTGTGACTTATAAATGAATGATTTACTTTTGTTATTATCTGTAAGAGTAACTCAGGAACTCAAAATAGTTGTAAGAGATGTTTGGCGAAACTCCAATCCGTCGCAATGGACAGATGTTCCTTGATATTATTTTCTTTAGTCATATTATCTGATTTCCTTGTATTTAATTTGAGAAATGGAAAGTTAAATATTTACTTAAACATTACTGAGATTTTTATTAAGGCGAGATTGAGACTAAAATGTCTCTTCTTCCATCTAACCTATCATCAGTGATATAAATAAAAATGTAAATAAATTTGTCGAATCGAAATAGAGAAGAAAGCTTGAAAAGAATTTGTGTATGTACAAAGCCTAAATTATATCTTAAGAAAAGGTATTCGCAGCAGGAAAACACAAGAAGAAAGGGCAATGAAAAACCTGCTCAAATCTACTGATAGTACAAGCTAGAAGATGTGCAGGAAAACGTGTAATGGAAATCACTCGAGCAGTACTGTAACAAAATTAATAAAGCTAATTCACTAAAACGATAAATATCACAAATAAGTTAGTATTTTAAACCATATCATCCGAAAATTATCTTTTAAAAATTTGAGTAAGAACGTTCAATAGAAAATTTACTTTCAATAGAAGCATTTAAGAAATGAAAAAAAAATCCTGGCATTAATTAGTTTCTAGCATGTAGATACAAAAATTAAAATAATTCATTTGCAAAAATAAGTTGATGTGTTGAGAAATGCGTTAACTGAATATCAGGGGGAAAATTTTTAAATCAGTCAGCCAATCATAAAATGTATAGAAGCATGCTTTAAGAGCGGTTGTGCTTTAAATTTCTTCTTAAAAAATGGAATCCAAAGAAAAAAGGAAATGGCACTTAGAAAGAATTAAGAAAGATGCGATGAAAATGGTGACACAAATGAGTTTTTAAAAAGGAGAGTATGTGAATAAACAAAGAAGAAGGTTGTAGGAGAAAGAATGGCTGCGCTGAAAGTAAATTAGGGAAAACGGTGAATGTATGAACAAACAAGTGTGGAAATATACAAATCTAGGAAATATACGGTCTCGAGTTGTTGGCGTAGTAGTTGAAATGGGTCAGGCGAATTAAGGAAGAGGAATGGAATTGGACGTAGAGATAAAGAGCAATAAAGAAGAGAAGAAATAGTGGCGTGAATAAGAAGAAGAAGGAAGATTGAAGAAGTTGGAGGAACGGGCGGAAGAGGCAGAAGAGAATACGTAATTAAATAAGTTGCAGGGACTCCCTGTGGATAGCGTGCTAAGGGCGCGGCGGAGAAGTAAATCCTCAGCAGTAGAGAATTCTTTAAGGGTCTCTTAAAAGGGAGAGGCGAAGGAAGAAAGGGTACAGCCTCCGAAAACCCGGAAATTTTATAAATCCAGGAGTTTGCGAGGGTTCGGTTAACCGAGAAATGATCCTTTCGCATTAGAGTGTAGCGAAATTTAATTAACATTGTTTAATTTATTCATTTCTGCTTTGACTATTGCTAAGATAATGCAAACTAAGGGAGTGAAAAGATGTAGCGGGCATAACCTATCCAAACATGGATTTTCAGAGTATTCTTCAAACTTATAAGTTACGCCATAGCCAAGGCGTTATAGCTGTATTAAGGAGCTGATTTTTTTCGTTTGCACTCCATGTTTCATCTTTACATTGCAGTTTTTCATCCCTGCAATTATTTTAGTAGACGCATTTCACATTGCATAGATACATAATGAACAATGGAGGCTGGTAAATACAAAGCAGTTATGGTTTTTAATTTTCCTTCTCGCCTTGCAACCAGTCCCTTTAATACTTTCAAATTCTTACTTTCCCTTCATTTAGGTTCTCACCATTCACTTTAAATCAGTTTTTCTTGGTTATCCGTTCCCAATACTGCTCACTTTCATCATTCACATTCATAATTTACATTCATAATTCGTATTCCACATTCAAATTTATCATTCTCATTCATAATTCGTATACATCACTCACATTCATCATTCACATTAATCATTAACTATTTCCGTCATTCAGTTCTTTTAACCATTTCCTTGAGACATATATTACGCAAGATACCCTTTCTGTATTTGTTACTTAGGATTTCTTTGAGTCTAAATTACCTTATACCCACCTTTTTCTCGATCTCTCTGTTTTTTGCAAACGAAACTCAACTATGTATTCCAATTCTATTATATTCGTCACATTTAACCTTTACTTCAGTCTATTCTTAAAGTAAAACGCCGGTTAAACTTTTCATTAACAGAGTTTTGATCATCAAGAATTTTCGAGTACGCCAATGGAGTTGGTTTAACTCACTGATAGTTGAGTAATGTCGAAAGATTCTACCGTATTTTTTTGTTTCTTCTTTCATAATTTTATCATAAAATTAGTTTTGAAATTAAATAAGGAGTCAAGGTATTTTGAAGATTTGATCATTAAAATGAGCGTTTCAAAGTTTTCAAAAAAGATCATTTCCAGCGGTTGAAATACTGTTGCCGTATTGGATACGTGAAATAGTTATTGGCTTAAATTTAAAAAAATAAAAGGGATGGACCAATCAATTTTCGTATAAGGAACGATTTTACGTATTTCCTCATTTCTCTAATGCTTCTAACGGTAGTAATGAAGAACGCGATTTGGATAGAGAAAAATCAGTCAGTAACGTTCTCTAGGTCACACAGAGATACGACAAGCGGTGAATTTCCAGAGTATCCTATCGCAACACGGTATCGTAAGGGGATTGTTTTTCGACCATTTTTTCTTTAATTCACATCAATGTGAACGGAAGACTGTGTAGCAGCCTTAGAGATGAATTCACTCACAGTATTCTGCGAAGCAAAAGGAGTGGAATTTCCATATAGAGATCCTCACTAACGTTCTTTGCGATGTGCAAGGAAGATCTCTTTGTTATTCTGATCCTAAAACAAATGAGACGATGCAACGGCAATTGTATCGGAGAATAATCGCTTTAGAAAATTATTACACTGGAAAGGAATGGAGATCTCTTCTTGTATATTCTAAGAATTACTTTGTTTCCCTTATTTGTAGGTAATAGAGGAAGCTGAACCATTTTTTTCCACTGCAGAAGATGGATTCTGCGGTCGCATAATGAATGTAGGATTTCTGTAAAGGGATTCCAGGTTCAATTTATTTCAAATTATCCGTGTACTCTAAGGAAAAGGGAAGTTTTCAAATGTACTTCAATAATGAGAAAATGATTTATTTTTGTCAGGTAATTTATCGAAGAAAACACTTTGCAATACATTGACTAATGTATATTTTTTATGATAAAAATGGTCGAAATAATTTTATTTTAACCAAAGATGGAGTTAGCTACATAGAAGTGCACAGCCTGTAAATGCTGATTAAATTTACTAAACAATTGAATAAAAATTAAAAATAAAGAATAATAGCTTTATCTTGGGGGAAATTTAGACTTTTAAGTTTCCTCTTCCATTAAGCCCATCATCAATATAAATTACATCTTAGAGCTAAACAATACAAGAAAGTAATTTAAATGACTCGGTAATAGAAAAAACACACACTTGTGGGCTATAAAATCCAAGGGAAGCTTAAAAAAAGTATCCACAGCAAGAAAGAGGGTGTGAAAATCCTTCGCAAACTTACTGAGAGTAATAAATAAAAGATAGATAGGTTTTTTAATACCTTTGTCATGAGTTAGAATGAAAAGATAGCACAAATAACAAATACTGACATTGTATTAACTAAATAGCAGATATAAAGTAAGATTATAATTTATAGTCAATTTTTACAATAGCATTAAGTAATTCGATTATTAATCGTGTTTACTTAATAATTTGTAAAAATATATGTAAAATATACGAAGAAGAGTGAATTTTAGACTAATTTAATTAAGACACAAGATTTTTGAGTAAGAGTTTAGCTAAATATTTACTAAGGTATTTTCTGTTATATCCGAGTTCATTTCTATCTTTAATGACATTACAGGCAGGGTATTCTCTTTTTCTTATCTTTTATTTATATAGGTAACATTTATAAATAACAAATGTGGTACGTTTTGACTTAACATCCGCCGCGTTTCATTGTAACGTAAACGATATCCTCAAGCATCCGACCATCCAACAGAACATTGGAAAATCTTTCATTCTTTAACACTAGGTATCCAAAAATATTGTTTAACATATTTATTTCCGTACTCACATTATTTTATTTTGTTTTAATGCATTTATCTTCCCCAAGAAAATAATACCCGGTAGTTAATACCGCTAAACAAAACCTAGAAGGGGCGAGCAATTTGCATCATAACATTCAACGAAACTTTGCGGTAAAACTTGAAGCGATATTGAAGGCAAATTCTCTCTGCAAAGAATTACAAGCACGAGTATCACACCTTCCGTAGAAAAAGCTTTTATCTTTTTTGTGGACAAATTCCTGCGATTTCCAGGGTTTTTCATACTTGAATATGCTCCTCAACGTCGATAAGCGTAAGGAAATGATTCATAATTAGAATTAAATAATACATAGTAACCTTCTGAGGAGTTTCTATCACAATATTTACGAGAGAAACTTTACCTTTGATGATGATATTCTCAGAGACTGTAAACTTTGCCGCAGATTCGAAAATCTCTCTCCAACCATTACCTATTAACAGTTTCAGAGCCTTCTTTTCTGAACTAGTAACAACTTCACTACGCTTTATTTCTGGAGAACTTTTGTAAGAGAAACACGCGACTGTGCTGGTACATACGCAGATTTATTGCCTTAAATTTCAGGTTATTCGTCTATCTTTTAATCTTGGAGAAACTTCGCTAGAATTTACGTATGAATCTAAAGTAATCATTCACGCTCGAACTGCATATGAAGCATGAGGCGAGGATATGAAATTGAAGAAACTCAGTAAGATCCTGCTTCTGAAAGTTCGAAAGAATTTTTCATCACGTCATCCTTCATCTGCTAAACTTATTCGCAATTTTATAATCATTTGCAAGATTTTGTAAAATTCCATTTTATTTAAACTTGAAATTAAAGTTTTATTTCTTCAAAGATATCATATCATCACCAGTAAGATTTTCAGCTCAGTTAAGCACAAAATTCACGCCAATACATAGCTGCAACCAGGTTCTGCGGAGGAAAAATATTTTCTATAATTGATGAATGCATTCGTATTTAAGCCGAATGCAATGAAGTAGAAGAGAGATGTAAATAATCTTAAGTTCCACTGGAAGTAATTAATAAATATTTCCTGTGAAACTTGAACGTAGTTATTTCTTTCTGTCTTCGTCAACATATATTTCCATCTACCTATTGGAACTCATGCACCGTTTTTGACGTAATTTAATATGCAAATAATATGTAAATATGCAAAGTAATTTATTTTGCAAAATATCCACTTTTGATTTTTGGAAAACAATACCAGTATTTTTGAAAATGCATACACCCGCGCCATCTATCAGTTAGTGGGGAACATACATTAGAGCTCACTTGTCATCTATTGAGTTTCACTTTCTGTGGCAATCAAGTTTTATTTATAGCAACGTAAATGTTTGCAGAAGATTTCGTGGTATAAGAGTCTAATAAGGTATATTTAAAGATATTCAGAAGAATAAGGAACGAAGATGTAAATTGTATTACTTAATGTAAATAGAGGAGGTGATTCAGTTTGTGAGTGGAAGCAAATGCTAATAGTTTTAATTCAATCTTTCTTTTCGGCCAAATAGTTTTTTTATTCATGAATACAGATAATTATGAATATCAAATTAAATATACGTGCTAAGGCGTAGCTTTTTATATTTATCTATATTAAATATAAGATTCTATCAAAATATTACATCTACATAAGTACCCTACAAGCCGCCTTTCGGCGTGTGGCGGGGGGTGCAAGCACCATGACTCTACTTGAACAATCGATTGCTTTCGCGTATCGTACGCGGAAAAAATGAATTTTTGAAACGACTTGTTCTAGCATCTATTTCTCTGATTTTCCTCACAGTGTTAGAAAGGCCAATGTAACATGGGAAACGCATTATATCAGCTACATCATCTGTGAACGTGCTTCCTCTAAATTTATTAAGTAGATTTGTCATTTGTTTAAGCCTTCTATCTTCTAAAGATTCCCATCCCGCGTCCTGAAGCAGTTGCGTAACACTCACTGACTTGTTGTAGCAATTCTTTACAAAATGTATCACCTTTCGCTGTACTTTTTCTAATTCCAGAATTCCACCAATTACAAATATACAATTACACACATGCACGTATGAAAATATTACCAATTATCTACTAAATAGAAACAGAATTAAAATTGGAATTTGGTTGTGAAATATACTGAATTTTTCATGCTGATTTGAAGAATTCCCTGCCAATTACTATAGAGAACGGAAAATGGTATTAAGCAGAGTTTCGGTTATTATTGAACTCCATTTCCATTCCCGTTGTTTTTCATTTCATGCCTTTCGTGTTAATCATATAAAACTTGACGATCGCAATGCCATCTTTTCCTGCAATTTCGTATTTTAGCGATCCCTTCGCCACTTATTCACCTCCACTGAATTCAGTCGATTGGTCGACCACTCCTTCGGAATTCATTCATTTTCCACTCTAAATAATCCCACGGAGATTTCCATGTCACACCGGGAGATTCACTAATCCCAACGGTTTATTCGCCTGAGAAGGATGGAGGAAGGTTTTTATCCCTTCTAAATGTTTAATGCACCATAGGTAATCAGTCGTAATCCTGTCACCCGAGGTAAAATAACAAAGAGGGAAAACGCAAGGAGACCCTGGAATGGGATCGATGTCATCGACCTCGTGTTATTTTTCTGTTAAACTAAGTTTATATAATATTAATAGTAAAATAGCCAAGTAAAATTCCGATTACAAAGACAAAATATAACGTCTTCTTAGTGAACTTAAATACCAGAGAATTTTCCTAGCGAAGCGTAGAATTGTATATATTCAAAACTTTCCGCTTACTGATTTTTTCACTGACATATTTATAGTTTTTGAAGATTATAAGGTTTTCTGTCTTTAAAACACTTTAAAAGCCATTTCGCCGGCGGTTCGTGCCTACCCTTTGAGATTAAAATTGGAAACGGATTAACGTTAGGGGTAAAAGGAAGCTTGTTAAGCGCATACGACGAATAGCATGAAAAAGAGAATAAAATCGTTTTAAATTACTCTATAAGTAGCTGGTTAAGCTATTTCTATACTATTACATATTGGCACTCCTTATCAATGTTTCCGTACTAATCCATGTCGGTAACATATTTAATTATCGCAAAATTTCGTCGCAGTAAGACGCTGGGTCAGGTGGCGAGGTTAACTTAGACTAATATCAACAACTAGCTCAACGTTACAAAATTACAAAGTTGCATTCATAAAACAACAGTGCATACAAATAAAACAACCCTTCCGCTAAGTAGAAAAGATTACAAACTAAACGAATTTACAATTTAAACAACTATAATTTACATTTTAGTCTACAACCACTGTCAACATCATGTATGCACATTTTACAATCAACTCAAATAATTCTCAATAAATTGAATTAGAATTAACTCGACATGTCACAATTACTTATCATATAAGATTTTTCATGGTTCTCGGTATGCTTTCGCAGCTACCATAGAGGCCACGCGGCCCGTGTAGTCCCTTTCGTTACACCCTACCGGACGATTCCCTACTCGTCTCACATTTCGTTATCGGCAGGATCATTCGTCTAAGTAATTTATTATGCGTGTATTCTTCACGAAACGTTTAAGTTTGTTTCCCATAATGATGGACAGGATGAATAGGAAAACAGGATGTTCTGCTTAAAAGGCAATGGGGGTACGCGAACCAAAGTGACTGAGAACCCCGTGATTTATGTTAAACGAGAAATAGCTAATTCAAATATAATTTGCTGACTGCAGATAAAACATACTTATTGAAATTCATAACATGAAGTCCTTATAATATGGAAGAGAAAGAAAACTTTGTTTTTTTCCATACAATCTAATTGGCGACCGGTGTCGCCAAAGGGTTTTACATCGTCAGGCCTGATGATGAAAAATTAGTTTTCTTTCTCTTCTGTGATAATTTTCCACGAAGTAACGCCTAAGCACACTGAATTTTATCCTCATAATATGTTAACGATTTTTAGCCATCCGTTTACCTTTTTGAATAGATACTTTATTATTGGCACCGATGCCCTAAATGATATTTCACATTTTTAGGGCGTTTCATAGCAATTATTATAAGAAAAACGCTTGAGAATCTCATCATGTTCCTTAAAGAATAAATCTTTCAATTTTATATTGCAAGATGAGTACTATTCTACGAGATACTCTCATATCTTTAAGCAATAAAGAAAAGAAATTTTAGGCTGACCCTTAATCGAGTCAAGATATCCATAGAAGCTTGAAGGCATTTTATATCTTCATCCAATATTTCAGTAAACTAACCATTCCAACTATCCCAAGGAAAACCGGACATGAAAATATTCTCACAGGACCAGAACTAGGATTTGAACCTTCGGGCGGACGCTTTAGCCAATTAAGCTATCGAGCCAGAAAAATACCTCATGTGGTGTTGGAGCTTCATGGGCCACATTGGCTCAAGTATCCGCCCGGAAAGTGTAAAATTCCAGGTTCGAGTCCAGTTCTGTCAAATTTTTTTTTCGTGCCTGTTTATCTTAGCCTTGAAACTTTATCTAGATGCACCCTTTTACGTGAAATGCCACATTTCCCCTTTTTCTTGTGCAATCCAACTGCATTCTAATATCAACTCAGCAACGTAAAATTGTCTCTGGATTTTTTTAAGTTTTCATCTTATCAGTTCCTGTAAAAAAATCCGCCTTAATATTCGACATAAAGTGAATCCTTTCAGAAATATCGAGCTGTTCATAGCAGCAGAATATCGATCAATCGAAGACAGGGACAAGTAGTTCAGAAATGACGCCAAGTTTGAAAAAAGAAGGCAAAGAGACAAGTGTGGCGTGAGAGGTAAAGCGTGGAAGATTGTCGACGTGCGAGGGTTGCACCAGAGAAAAACATGGGACGATAATCTAAGAGGGCTTTGGAAAGGGTTGATGGAAGGGTTCGGAGGGAGTGAGAGGGAATATTTTAAGGGAAACGCAGCCGGGGGACTCGCCCAAATGAAGAGGTTGACGCTGCAAAGATAAAGCAAGCGTTGAATTACAAGGCTACTCGTGGGAGAGGGAAAAACTTTTTTAACGCGAAAAATAAGCGAAGAATCAAAAGGAGACCAACTTTTTCCTGGTATTCCAGTCAATACTTACAGTGAGTATGTTTTTGTAACCAACTCGATTCAGAAGAAATAAAACGTGTAACGACTAAGGCGACATATGTATGTACATATCGAAATCTTGAACGTCCATCACAATGTCAATTAAAGTTTGAACACCCGTTCCATGCCTTTTATCACCAATGTAAGGAAAATATTTTCCTAACATAACCATAAATGTAGGAGTAGTGTCAAACCTTTCAAGTTTACTAGAAAGATTTTGACATCACAGTGAGTGAATAAATGGAACGTGAGTTAGTGGTTTACTATAATCTACTATTTACACACTTTTTGCGGCTAAATCAGATTCTGAAACCCTTGTTTTACCGACAGCTCGTTTTACTGACAGCTCCATAGAACTATACTGTTAAAACGTTGTATTCTTAGTACGCCGTCGCAAATTCTGGTGAAGATAACTAAAATGGTTAATTTTAAATAGCAGTTAACGTTCATCTACCGTGTTGTACCTTCACCCCTTAGATATCATTGANGTTCTTGAGGACTGAGATTTTAAAAACAATCAGGCACTCCTGAAAGCTTTAATCCGGCGTTAAGAGCGAGGCAAACATTTCATCGAGAGGAATTGGGGCTTAGACGTGGTTCTGCAAAAGTGGAAGCCCTTGTCTATTGTGTCGACGATGGTATTCTCGGTGAGGATGCTTGATTGACTTCTGTCGAATGTCGCAGTAAAGACTTTCCGCCAACGTATCGGTACAAATTTAACCTTTTCATTATTATTAATAAAGTAATTAGGTATGTGTATGATCGTGTATGATGTCACAGCAGGAACGGGTAATTCTATTTTCTGATTTACTTCATCAATCATACGTTTATTCCATAGTTAAGGATTAGTTAATCGAAACGCATTATTATAAGCACTCCTTAGTGAATGAAATGGCAATTAACCTGCTAATACTCGAACAGTTGCATGTTTGTTTTCGTGATGAAATCTCCGATATCATTACTATAAACTTAGTTAAAATCTTGCGCTATAAAGTTATGCCTAACAATGAGCTAAATCCGTCAAGGGGTCAGAAGTGAAGGGGAATTTTAAGAAATTCTTTCAAGAAATTAATGGTTTTCAAAATCAGGGTCAAAATCGATAAATAATTAATCTTTATTACACCATCATTTGATTCCAGCTATTTCTGTTTTCGTATAAACAAAGATCTTTCCTTTTATCCTCTCTCTGAAGTCATGACATCCAGACATTTATAAACTTAACCATTTCTGCAAGATAATACAACGCGATGTTCCACCGCAATGCAATATCGTCATAAACGAGTGAATAAAAACTTTATGGTTTCCCCACCAATTTTAATTTGACGCAACCACTATCGGCAACCTCGCTCATCAGCAATGCAAGTTAATATAAATAAATAACGTCTTTATTTGGACGATATTGAGACTTTCAATTCCCCTCTTCCATCTTACCCGTCGTTAATGTAAAATTTACCCAATTAGTAGTAGTATTAGTACCTATAGTAAAAAGTATTGAAATCAGGCTCGTACCCAGAAGTTTTGCTTGGGGAGGGGCTGAAGTTAAGGAATTTAGCAAATAATCTCTTGAACTTCTGCCAATTTACGATCATATATCAAATAATTGAATCTCATCATAAGAAAGTGTTAGCTATAAAAATCTATTTTGAGCGCACAAATATTTGTTAATGAGTTCCTTGAGAATTTGGTTCTGAATTATATGTATTTTGAAACTTTGCGGAGGCCTGTCAGCCATCCCCCTGGGTGCGCGCCATATTGAAATTGAAAAGATACTATGGAAAACTTAGTTGTGGAATCAAAAACCCTAAGTGAAGCATAGGAAAAAATATCTACTGCAAAATATACCCTTAAAAATCAGAGAGCAAAAAACTTGTATAAACCTGGTGAGAGGATTAACTAAAGGATATTAAAAAAGTTACCCTTATCATGATATAGAAATAAATGCATGTTACAATTATCAAACATTCAAAGAGTACGCACTACACTACACTTTTCCAAAAATCCATCTCTACCTTTTTAAGAGTTTATCCGGACTTTTCTTTTTANGCTCACTGGGTGAAACAGCCAAATCGTTGCTAAATAGTATTCTATGGGATCAAACAATTTAAATAAAAACTAACATAGTATCTACAAAAGAATAGCTAAGCGGATGACAACACATAGAAGTCCGAAAGAAGAACATACAGAGAGTAGAACCGACATATAATAGAATACTTTATTGATACAAAAAACTTGCAATGCTAACAGAGAAAAAGAAAAAAATCTGTTTGCAAGTTGGTATCTCGTCTGTTTAAAGATTATAAATACATTACAACCCTCCTTTAGAATTACATATTTTGCATTACAAATTTATAAATTTGAAAATACACATAAAAATACATAAAAGTAGCATGGTACATACATAGATATAGCATAATACAATCACTATGCGTTGGCCGGATATCGTGGAAGGCCATGACAAAGTTCTAAATAAACTAAACTAGTACTTCGTAACTTCCACTAAATATTTGGTGGAAGTTACGAAGTACTAGTTTAGTTTATTTAGAACTTTGTCATGGCCTTCCACGATATCCGGCCAACGCATAGTGATTGTATTATGCTATATCTATGTATGTACCATGCTACTTTTATGTATTTTTATGTGTATTTTCAAATTTATAAATTTGTAATGCAAAATATGTAATTCTAAAGGAGGGTTGTAATGTATTTATAATCTTTAAACAGACGAGATACCAACTTGCAAACAGATTTTTTTCTTTTTCTCTGTTAGCATTGCAAGTTTTTTGTATCAATAAAGTATTCTATTATATGTCGGTTCTACTCTCTGTATGTTCTTCTTTCAGACTTCTATGTGTTGTCATCCGCTTAGCTATTCTTTTGTAGATACTATGTTAGTTTTTATTTAAATTGTTTGATCCCATAGAATACTATTTAGCAACGATTTGGCTGTTTCACCCAGTGAGCATCATTGTTGAATTGCTTTGTCTACAATTTTTTGTCTTTCGTCCAAACTGGTTATTTTGGAACCAAATGGGGTTGCAGCATATTTATGCAGAGTAGAGCTCTTTTTCTTACATAACACGCGGTTGAAGACTAACAATTTGGCTATGAAAACTTTAGCTTTTTATGTCGTCCTGTATGAGCTGCTATTATGGCGCCTAAAACGCACAAAGTACAGCTTTGTGAGGCAAATAATCTTGTCAGGATAGAAGCTCAAGTGCGGAAATGATTTCCTAAGGCGATAAAGGGGTGAATAAATTATTATTTCCGAAATCTCAGCGTTGAGAATGCGTGAAAAACCTAAGACTATTCCGGGACACTCGAAAAAACCTCTCTCGACGTCGTGGAGGAAGTATCTCCGTGACCCGGAATTAATGTCTCCGAATAGTTGGGGAAGTCGCGGGGGGCGAACGGAATCTCGGCGCTCTTGACTCGCGGAAATAAATGAAGGAACGTTCTTGAGGACTGAGATTTTAAAAACAATCAGGCACTCCTGAAAGCTTTAATCCGGCGTTAAGAGCGAGGCAAACATTTCATCGAGAGGAATTGGGGCTTAGACGTGGTTCTGCAAAAGTGGAAGCCCTTGTCTATTGTGTCGACGATGGTATTCTCGGTGAGGATGCTTGATTGACTTCTGTCGAATGTCGCAGTAAAGACTTTCCGCCAACGTATCGGTACAAATTTAACCTTTTCATTATTCCGTATCATATATAGGTTAATTTTTTTAAATATGATGAATATTTAAAACTGGTGAATAGATTATCCTTAAAATAACGCTTGTTCAAACAATATCGCATTTAAGTCGATTGAGCTTCTTTTACACCTCAAGGAAAGAGAAGCAATAAAATTGTAAAAATACACTCCATCCAAAGAACTCCAAGGATAAACAGGTGTTAAAAAAGCGACATAACTGGGACTCGAACCCAGGTCTTAAATCTTACCGAGGTGTAATAATTATTTCCCTTCCAAATATCTTTAACATTAACAATGACTTGCTACTCTTCAATATGAAATTACTATCGGCATAAACGCTTGCTCCTTAAAGGAAAAATGAGATGTGGAGAGGTAAGTATCCAAGGAAACCCTGTTAAAATCGATCCTTTTTCACTCCTTTTAAAGTGAAATTAATGCATGAACTGTATTTATAAATGTTGTAACGCAATATAATATGATTTTGATTTTCTAGAACAACTTATTAGAAGAATAATGATTGGCGATCTATTTCATTAGTACATATTTCCAGTAATAAAACCATATTTTGATACATTGTATAACAGCAGCTAAAACTATCGTAAACTATGGTATTTAACTTGTCCCAGAACGAATTGAAGGCTAGACCGCCTGCCGAGTATTTTCCCCTAAGCACACGGAGGGTTTGAATTCGGCACACAGGTCAAATTTAATCTTAGATTTGCTGTCAAGGATAAAGCAATTTGTTCGTCGAATATAATATTCTAAAATTTCAGTCATAGTAAAAAGGTTATTCTAAAGTTTTCGATATGGGTGAGGCTATTGGAACTGGTCCTTTACAAAGTTTAAGATTGAGACTACATTCGCTCAGCGAACGAAGATCCAATGGATACCCAACATTTTTCTACTCAACCTATAAGTGCTTTCTTATTCTTTACATATGTTACAACAGCTTACCATACGATTAATCGAAAATAATACAAAACGGTAGAAATTGGCAACCATCAATAGTTTTGTGGTGAACTACACCGCATTTATGCAAACTTATAACTCAGAAAAAGTTACTAGCCCATAAAAAATATACAAATCTTATCATCGACACCAACGTCAAATTCATCGCTGTACACTTACATTCTCTCTTTCTTTTAAATTTTTGTTGCAACTGTCAGCAAGTTTGCAAGTTTTTCATCCCCACCTTCTAAATGATGTTTCCCTGCAGGGTTTTATAGTTTTCCTTAGTGCAGGCTTCGGTGTCTCTTATAGTATTTCCTACTTTTTGTTATTTTTACGTTAGTTTCACTCCCAAAAGCTATTTATTCGAACCTTTCATGAAAGAAGAAATAAAGCTGAGATGTAAGAGGAGACTTATAAGTCTCAAAAAATCCCATCAATAAAGATGTAATCTTATTATTTTAACCAATGGCGGAACACTTACCACTACACGCGGCACGTTATTGCGCCGTACCACACAGTTTGGATTAAACTGGGCGAGACTATTTATTAGTAACAAATTAGCAAACATTAAATTAATGCCATTAAAACTGAGAGCATTATCATCGAAAATAGCTACTAATTACATCAATTGATGAAATTAATTATCGTCATTGTAAATAATTTTCATTTAAATTGTAAATTATTTACGTTGATAGAAAGAACATAGTTGTAAATAAACAAATATGTAAATAATAAAAAATCTCGGTCTACTTTTCGCATTCTGCTTAAGTACGAAATGTTGATCGATATTAATGTTCTGATAATCAGTCAGAAATAGTATATAAACCCATAAAAGGTATATTTTATCAGAAAATTTTAAAATTTAGAATTTTCTGGATTCAATTACGGAAGCACTGCACCGGTTTAATTCGATTCTCACAATGTGGCTAGCGATGAACTGGAAAAAGTATCTCTATTCTTAAACTGCAGAAAATTGTTCGATAAAACAGGAGTTAGTGTAAACTAGTACTAGCCAAATAATGGCACATCTCCAAAACGTGTTGGACGAGTGTACACCGAATTCTCTCGAATTGCACCAAATCTAATATTGGTCTTTCGATTTTTTTAGTTTCCAAACTAACTTTAGATTAAATGAAAATCTAGCTTCTTTGGAGAAAAGAGCAATCTTACGACCGGAGTTTGGTTCCAATTTATATCTTCCGTTCTAGTCTGAATTATCCGAACGCGGTTGCAATTTCTGCATGATACCATGCACCTTTCATTAGCTTCCCTATTAATTCAATCCAACATCCAGGAAGCTACCATTACCAGATTTTAAGAAAATTCTAATGTCATCATAGTTTCATAATATCTGCGCTTGCCGCATGTTTCAAAAACTCCAGCAATCATTTGTCTGTCACAACGCTTCCAATTAGGTACTTATAGTCTGTTGAAGTCTGAAAAAACAAAATTAACCATAAGATGACTTTGTGCGACAATAACAGAATATAAATGAATTATTGGTATTAGTATAATTGTTAAAAGTGCTTCGATAACTTAGACTTAGACTGCTCCTCAGTCAAGAATAGGGCGTAAATTATGCATGAACAAGGATGCTTGCGATAAGCCTTTTTCCATACTGACAACGCTCAGGCTTTTAGCTGTTTGATACAAGGAGAAATGCTACTTCGGTACTCAATTAATTTAATTATTTATTTCAGTACCTATTCACATACAGCATACATGCCATTTTACAGTGAACTATATAACATAAGACGCACACACACGACCATTCCCTAACCGGAAAAATCCGATTAGCCAGAATTCGAACCCGGGATCGTAGGGTACGAGCGATAACGCGCTAACACGCTAACCACTCCGCCACCACGACCGGTTTAATTAGATTTAATTAATTTAATTATATTATTCATGCCTATATTTGTACCTAAACCATTAGCAAAATACACTGAATTAAATTCCGCTTAAAAATAGTGATAGATGTGGAAACTCAGCGAAAGTTGGAAATGATAGCATATATGGATTGAAGACATAAGTAAACTATTTGCTATTCGGTTGCATGTTGGAGGTGATATAGCTGTTGAAAAGCATGGAGATGTTCATAGCTGGTGAAAATTGATGCAAAAGGAAAACCTTTTAGAAATACGACAAATGAAAAAGAAAAGCGAGCTCTCGGTAACCCATTCAAGGAGACCTGTCCTTCAAGACGTTATCTTTCATTAAAGAACTTCAACTCGTAATCTAGACCCAATTTTCCAGCCTTGCTTTGGAATGAAAATCATATTACATTTAACTGGGCGCATTGTAATTTCGCCATGCGGGTGCAAAAATGTCACAAAACAGGGATATTACGGGTTATTGAAAATGGCATGATTATTTAAAGGTATGCGATATGTATTTTTGGAATAATTAGTACCACGCGCCATTTTAAATGCTTGTTACTCCAGGTAATTAAACACCAAATGTGAATATCGCATGCAATGCTCCCAATAAATATTTTCTCGTTGACGATATTTCTGTATGCAGGAATGTACCTCTGATCATAGGATTTTAAATCGTTGATAGAGAAGTAAATGAGGAATTAATTTCTTCGTCTTCACTTATTTGACGGAAATAAGACCACGGAGTGAATTATGCAAATTAGAGAGGAAATTTGAGGATAATTTTCTTGACGTAAATAAATCTGTATTTTAGTCACTTATTTTGGCTTGAAGATTTGTGTAAGGGCTCCATAATTAGGCTGGAATACAGCCTTTACGCCATTTCACATGGTGCTACAAAGAATTGAATATGGGTTTTCTCCACTTACAAACTTGTCGTAGGCATAATTGCAACTCGATCCGGTGTAAGATAGGAATAATATATTTTGGTAATCAAGGACATAATTAGATTGACTTCTTACCAATTTATTCTTCACGATATGGTGTCCGATTTCCGAAAAGTTTTCTAAAATTCCGCGGTAACCGCAATGCAAGACTCTCCTAATGATCTTCTTTCCTTCTTAATTCTCACTTCCCGGCAAATTGCCTCTTTTTCCCTTTACGATTCCTTTATAAGATTTTTCCTTCTCCACGCTCCGGCTATTCCTTCATTTAAACTTTCTCCCTTTCCGTTCGTCCGCGTACTTCCACATTAACGACTTCCACATCGTTTTTCTTCCCATTCCCACGCAGCCTATCAACTTTTTCCACATCCGTCTCTTACTTTACCCTTCCTCTTTCTCTCCTTAATTCGTTCTCCTCCGCTGTACGTGTTTCTTTCTTCTGTGATCGTTTCCACTCTGGCGACTTTTCCGTTTAAAATTGTGATGAATTTGAATTAAAAGCAAGAAACATATCAAAACCTCTATGGCCTTCTTAATGTATTTTTGTGCCTAAAACAATATTCATCCTCGAGTTAAATGAAAGAAAAAACTTCGTCCGAAATCTCCGTTCAGAAAGAAATTTCCGCGTTTCTTTTCATGGCATTTCAGAATCACTTTTCAGTTACGGCTTCTCCTTTGCCTTTTATAAATGCCTAATCTGCTACAGAAACCATTTTTCATTGACGTTTTATGCAACAATTATCTATAAACCTACTAAATCTTCATTGAATTCATTTCTTCTTGTTAAACTTTCTTCTTATCTCTTATTCCTTTCGAAATCTCGTAATTCCCTATTACACACCAATTTAAATGCATCTTTGGTTAATTATGAATTTCTGGTACTTCTTATTTTCTATTTATTACTGACTCTCCGTCAAGTACATACTCCGGCCCCCATTGACAGTCTTTTTGGGGCCCCATTTTGGCCTTACCTCAATGTTCTATGCTATTTTGTAACTCCTAATTCCATATTCTTTCATTCCCGTCTTCTCCTGCCTTGACTTCCTCTCTCCGCTTTCCTCAAATCTTCATTGATCTTTCTTTGTTTATCTTCCCCTTCTTTTGACTTTCAGCTCCTCTTTTTCCTCCATCCCTAATCCGCAGGAATTCATTGTTTTCCCCGTTTTTATTTTCCCTTTCCTTCATCCCATTCCCTTTACCCTTAATCCTTAACCGTTTTATCTCCTTATCTTCCCTCCCTTCTCCTGCCCCTTCCTTTCTTCCCGAGGTTTGCTCTCTCCCCAAAGAAACTATCGCCCTCACCGCACTCCTTTCTTTCACCTTCGTTCTTTAACCCCTTCTTCCTCTCCTAAATCCCTCTTCCATCTAATCCCTTACATCTTCCACTCTCGACCAACCCCATAAAACTGCCGCTTTTCCTCAATTTTTTCGCCATCTCGTAGAACCCACTTATATTTCTTCAACAGCTGCCAGCATTCAAAACTAATTGAAAAGCAATCCGGCGCCTGGGAAAAAAAAACAGCGCGAAGAAATCAATCGCACTTCCTCGCATTCCCCGGCGCCATTTCCATCCGAGGAGATCGCCGGGGAAATGAAGAATTCGAAATAAAAGGGGAGCGCGAATTTCCATCGCGGAATAAACAAACGGTTCCACGCATTAGAGGCCTTGAATGAGAGCGCGGGGAAAATCGGAGGTCTGCGTTTTGAAAACGAGATCCTTCAACCCGGAACGGCGGAGGAAGAGGGAGATGATATTTGTTCGCATAATAATCTAGCACGCAGCGGCCCGAGGGATTTAAAAACATACGCTTTCCGAGCAATAGACAAACGCGTAATAAACGTCGGAAATGATCCTTTTTCCCTCCGGGGATCCGTTAATTATATTCACTCCCGAACTACAAAATATGCCCCCGGACAAAGGACGATTATTCAGCAAGCCGTGAAACGTCCTAAAAATAATATCGCGTGAGATTAATTGCGTGTCTCCGAAGCCAAACAAACGCGAGGTCGTGGGTTTATTCGTCAGTCAAGAATTTTCCGGCGACGTTTTTTCGTCTCAGGATTTCCGAGTTTTTTGAACCCGACTGGAGGCGGAATAAGAAATAAAAAGGGGAAGGGATTAAGAGGGTTGAACCCCCCGTATGAGCGACCTTTTGACCCGATTTAAATGATATGATCGATTCCTCGGGGACAATTCAATTAGTCTCTCCCTGCCCTTAGAATTCCGGAGTCACCTGAATAAAATGGTAGTCCCAATCGATTGTGAGTCTTTGGGGTCATAAACGGAGCAATTTTCGCTAAAGTCGATTCGATAAATTTTTCCGGAGCTAAACGGAGGCGAGATTCCAGTACTATTCACTCAGTACCGACGTTTGTCGAAATTGATCCGTAGTAAATTCACACTACCTAAGTATTACTTCATACTAAACCTGCGTTTGCAAATAAAATAATTTAACCAAGGTAGTGTGAATCTACTAGGGATCAATTTCGACAAATGTCTGTATATTTTTTCCCACGCTCTATTCTTTCTTTTTTTAATTAATTTAATTAATGTATATATAATAACAATATACGAGCAGGGGCAAATTTAAGCTATCAGAGGCCTTAGTGGCAAAGATCAGATTGAGGCCGCCACTACGAAAAATGGGTAAACATAATTTTTTCATAAAATCACAGATGTAAACCTTCTAGAAATCTTAGTCGCTCCACTACGGTTAGAATAAACAAAAAAAATGGAATTACAAAACAAAATATTTTTATAAATTGCAATGAATGATTGATAGACCTTTTTATATTTAATATACACGTATTATAGCAATGTAATATATTCTATAAACATATTATGTATTACTCAATAAATGTAAGGTTCCTTCTTGAAGCGAAAAAGATTTTTTTTATGTTACTAAGAGATATCTGCATAGTGATATTAAGGCCGTGACGTATTTAATATTTCATGTGATATGGTCGTTTCGTGCGGATTCGAAATATTTTAAATCGATATTTTTATCGTCTTTCCGGTAAGGAGCGAAATTTTTGAAGCTGAAGAAATGCACCCTTAGGTAAACATTATACAGATAAAACAACGAAATTGAGAAATTCGTGCGACGGCAGAGTCTCGACTTTTGTCGATAAAAATACTTTTTATGACTAAAATTCTTTCAATTCTAACATGAGACACACCACCTATGTGTGTCACGTATTCACTTAAGACCGTCAGGGTATGTTCCTTTGTCTAAAACCATAGACATATCCGACAGATCAGCTCAATAGGCCCTTTTCATGCAATATTCGCATTTGAAAAACACCACACACTTTTACCGTAATACATTACCTTACTGATTGGCGAATTTTAAAGATAAGACATTTCTACAACTCAATTTTTCAATTTAGTTATCCACACATTATGAACTATGAAAGTATACTGATGTAACTGGAAATACACTGATATCCTTCGTACGTTAGATACTATGAACGTAATTTGAATCCGAAGGAATGTTTTTCAAAATATGCAGTGAAGTAGTAAAAGGGTTTCCCGTTCTCGATTGTCTCACGACGAATTTATTCATTTCGGTTACATATAAAAGAAGATAAAGAAAAACGATTGCACCTTTGGACCAAGGTTTGACCATTTTCGAAATATACTTCTTAACTATAATCTTTTAAATCAAATAAGGAAAGGTGCAAGTTTAATATTGCAAGAAAATTCGTGCAGATGGGAACATACTCAAGGAGAAACAGACACGGATTTCGTTAGATTCAGTAGCTGGAGCGTTTGTCCGGGAAGCGGAAGACCTGGGTTCGAGTCTCGGTCCTGTGAGACCTTTTCTCCTTGGGAATATTCAAATAATTCTAATATTAGTTAAATTATAATAATTTTCAATAATTCTCAGTCTTCGAAAACGTTTCGTGATATCCCCTGCCACCCGCTGAAAGACGTATTGTAGAGTATTTATGTAGATGTAATAAAGAAAAGAATGTAGAAAAAGAATCAATTTTAAGCAATGATTTATTAGATTTAAATTTCACTGCTAAGCATTGTTCATTGTTTTATTATATCCTCAGATAAATTATCCAAATAATATACTGAGGCAGTGAGATGAGCATTATGATTAAATCATTGTCTTAACAGAAAAAACTATAGTCACCTTAAGTACCTATAAGTACCTTATAAATTTTAACTTCTCTATTAACACTGATACTGAACTGATATGCAAAATCTGACAGTAATACTAATAGACGATCTGTAGTCCCAATTTCGACCAAGAAAGACGATTTTATGTAGTAGTATTGTTAAAAGTGCTTCGACACGATTTTATGTATGCATACCAAAATACTATCTATTCCCTCATAGATTCAATTACCTTCTATCACTGCGGGTATGCTAAGATGCTTTCGTACGACTTAGCTCAACCTTTCATGTTTGTTTGAAACAGAAAGTACTTTTATGACGTTTAGAATGATTATGATGTTCTTAGGTTCAGAAGGATATAAGTACATGTATTTTAACTTGCTCTTTTCATTTCTCATACCTTTATCAAACCGCAAGATAAGCGGAATTTGATCCAGCAGAAGATTGCTTAAAGGTTCTTTCTAAGACAATATGGGATTACTAAATTTTAGTTATTTCTTCCTTATCCTGTAAAAGGGAAGAGACGAAATGTAACTCTGGGAGACAGTGCTCTCAAGGAACGAGCAATCGCACTTTATGTTCTCGGAATTTTATTTCCTTGAACGGATAACGTCCTTTGCCACGAAATGCTCTTTTCTTTAGCGCCGCAGTCCTCATGCCTACCACATTTCCTCAAGCGAAACCAATTAATATCCACTAATTATACCAGAAGCTCTCCTTTCCTCCTTGTGGCTTTAATTTATTAATTATACAAGTCTCAGCCCATTTCCTCTGAACCGGGTCTGTAAATACGGCATTTTCCGTATACTCTCCAAATGTTTAGGAGATTACAAAAAAGTAGTGGTAGTAGTATTGGAATTATGGTGCCTCGACTGCTGAGGGAATTTTGTTCCTATTCTAAATTTAGTGTAACTTCAATGGTACTTGGCCGGACTTCGCGGAAAGCCATAATAACAAAATAAGCAAGCACTTCGTTATTTCCACAGAGAAATTTCTTATTTATTTTAGTTTATTTTGTTAGTGTAACTTATTACAGTTTGTCATCAGCACTATTAAATACAATAAACAGATTAAAATAAAATAAATACATGGACAAAAAGTTAAAAATAGTATACACAAAAAAGTTAAAAATAGCATAATACTTATTACAGTTTGTCATCAGCACTATTAAATACAATAAACAGATTAAAATAAAATAAATACATGGAAAAAAGTTAAAAATAGCATACCACCCACTGAAACGACGGCTTGCAGAGTACATTTATGTCTGCATAAATCTGCATCTGTAAGATGAGATTGCGTAACGATACTGTGTATCTGTAGATGTAGATATCGTTAAATACTATACTTTTAGCATTCCATCGATGCTGTTGATAAATGAGTGTGGATTTTGTGGACCCCATGAATACTTATACCTGAGCAAGTTCAACATTTTTGCATCGTCAGATTCACTTCCTTGTACATACCACGGATGGAAAATATTACCGTGCAGAATTAATTTAAGCTTTCAAATAGTATAGCCCCCGGTCGTACACGATTTTGTGTTTGCTCATATACGTGAATCTATCTAATTTACCAGTATACGATTTTTCTCATAACCGTCCTCATATTATGTTTACTATCGTAATAAACAATATTTGCTCGTTCGTGTTAATCAATATACATATTATGAAGATACGAAGATAGCCACATGCATCAGGTTTGCGCGATTTCGCATCTCCATCTCTTCAGAAATAAATGTTTTTCAAGTGCAGGGATAGCGAGCATTTTGCAGCAAGATTTCCACATTTAAAAGAAAAGGACTTCAGTGAAAGGCTTCCAATATGGTGTCAAACCAAAGAGTGATATTTTCTATTCCATTACGTTAATGACGGGATTAAGATATTTAATTGACGTAAATAATCGTCAATCAGCATTACTAATGAATAATATCCAGTTTTGATTAATTTTTCATACAACACATAACATCGGAAAATATTACTAAATGACAAGAATAAAATTTTAAATCCTCTCTTAAAATCTGGTATTTACTAATTAGTTTGCAATGTTTGTGGGGCAAATTATATCGGTCAGACGGGGCGGCGTTTGTAAGTTAGAGTAAATGAGCACATAAAAATTTCAGAACCAAATCGGGTAAATCACACTTTGCCAAATGCCTACAAGAGAAAAACCATTCCTATATTTCTCCGCCCAATTAACCCATATACAACAAAAAGGCATGAAATTGATAATTTTAGAACAAATAGATATTTTACATCACAAAAAATGCTTGAAAACTAATATTCACCTATTTATGTCCACACCACCCTGTGTGTTAACGGTTAGCGCTCTTCCGCCCCTTCCCTACCTACCCATTTTCCTTTACCCATTCCTTAACTTCCTTCATTCTGGTTGTTCACAGTTGTTTTACTCAATCCTTCACTTCCCCATTGTATACTTTTTTCTGGTCCGAATCAGTACCTGATGATGACTATGTATTAATTGTAACCGGTCGTGTTAAGGAAATATATGGTGGAATTTTTACAGTGTTTTTATTCCAGTTTGATTACTCAGACCCTTCAAATTTTAAGTAAAGAGTACATAAAAGTATATTGCCGTCAGAGCCCCGTGTGCCAAAAAATATCACTGTGGGCATGTGTGTCAGATGTTCGCAACCCTTACTTTGGTGCGTACTATCTCACGTAGAACTTTCCTGTTCAACAGAATCAATTAGATTTTGTCATTCCTATACCATTAGGTTAGGTACCCAACTGAATTGATTTCGAATAATTGATTCCAAACTCCCCTTTTGTCGATTAAAAGGAAATCCCTTTTTCTGGCGCGACGCTCGAGATTCGAAAGCACATCACCGAATTTTAAATATCAGTTCGATTTTCACTTCTAATTCGTTCCTTTTCATTCTTTCTCCCCCTGAGTTTCCAGGAAGGAGAGTTTGAATATGGTAATGGAATCTCGGATGAAATAGATTTTTTCATAAAAGAACCAGCTTTCAAAGTCTTTACTCCAATTTTTAAAGTAAATTCTGCGACAGAGGCTGTGGTGAATTTCTGTGCGGGACTGGGTAGCTTTTTATATCCGGTGTTCGTTTTCTCTTGTAATTGCTTAATCGAGGCATTCTAATTCAGCTTTACTGCGATCAGAATCAAATATTCATGAAAATGAAGATACGGTAGAGTCTCGACTATCCGCGTTCCAATATAACGAGGTTCCGTATTATGCGAGGTCTCGTATTATTTTTCGCTTTCACTCGTATGTACAGGCATGCCGCTTTAATTACTTTTGATAACTCCACCATTGTTTGGTTCAACAGTCAATTGGAGAAACTTAGCCTGCCTTCATCTGAAATGCCTGGAGAAAGTCGCAGAAAAGAAGTGAGAACTGCTAATGAACAGTTGACATATACACTGTGAATAAAATGTTTTATTTAAAAAAATTATGACAAGTGTTTTTTTTTGTGGATATAGACCGCACTGCGCCTACGCATGAAGTTAGAGAGTTTATCTCATAATTTACGAACGTAAGGCGATTCTTCCGTATTATCCGAGGTGGCTAAGGTCCACATTAACTCAGATAATCGAGACCCTGTTGAGGTTTGTTCACAATAAGGTGTAGGAATATTTTTACGAACACCGATTATGTACCAAATATGAGTAGGAACCTCTTGTAATTGGCTGCGGTATTCCCATGTAAAAAGATGTTACAAAATATCCATTCTATGTTCGAACGGGAAAAATGCATTTTTAATCCTGAAATGTACACGCAATGAAGCAAAAAATAGTGTTTTAATTTCTATTTTCGTTAAACGTCTTAATTAGTTTCTTTGACTTTGTCATTAAAAGTTTGTTCTTTTCATTGAAGCTAGTTGTAAAAAATCAAAATATGAGCATTCTCGTTGACATTTGGGAATCCGTTATGAAAAGCACCCATTGTCTTGTCACAAGGCATGTTAAGAAGTATTAACATGAAAATTAAGTGATTCAACGAATCAATTTCCAATGTAAGAAATTGGTAATTGGTTACCAATCGCTATATCTATAGCGCATTTATTTAAAATCAGAAAAAAAGGGTTTATATTTTTGTTTGGCTTGGAAAAAAGTATATTCTCATCGCGTATTTGCTAAGAACAAATTGAAATTTTAAAGTTAATGATACAGTGAATTGCTTATGAATAAAAGTGCCTCTTATCTATAAGTCCAATATTATTTTTTTATTTGGAATTATGACATTCATAATTCTCCAAACAATGTTTCAGCAAAAATTATCGCATTTCTCATAGAAAACACACAAAATCATGTCAATTCTTAGCTTTCCACGTTACTTGAAAATGTTCCCAGAACTGTCTTAAAATCTTGATAAGGTAAACATATACATCTCTATAATATTCTTCAAACAAATACGGCTTCTTTTTGATCCTTATCAAACATTTCATTGCCCTGTGTGCTCATCTTTTTTAATTGATCCAGTGATGATAGTCAATTTAGACAATGTGACAATGCGTCGCCTCCGGAAAGGGAAAGATATCGAAATCTTTATTCAAATAATAATTTCTTGGAAAGTAACAGGAAAGAGAAATCTTTCTTCTTGGAATGATATCCAGCGTGAGGTATACAGGCGTTTTCGTAATTCCGATGTAAGATTTATTCGTACATAGCGTAATAGCTGTGAAAGAAACTCAAATATAACGGCACAAAATATCTGCATATTTGTATCTATAAAAACTAAATATAGGTCAGCACTTGTTTTTTTATGATCCGTGCTACCAATGTTTAAAATTAGTAATTTGACCTATAATTACGCGTGGGGTCCAAAAAGACCCCGGCCATTATTTTTTCGTCCATATTCCTTTCAAATTTGCAATACCTTCATCATTTAAGTCCTTCATATAGTTATGCGTTTTCTACAATTCTAATCAGATGTTCAACTCTGAACGTCATACCTAATATAAAAATTACCAAATTTAATGAAATTGTAAAGTAATATTTTTGTTTTCTTAGTACGGAATACAAATACTAGTAAGTGCACTTAACGATCAAGCAAGGGAATTTGGAATAAAAATAAATGCAGAAGTAAATGTACTAAAGTAATGAGGTTACTTCAGTTTACTTTTTACTTTTCTTACATTTAATGGCGTAATTTATTCTACAGATAATGAGATGACCAAAGAATAGAAAGGTTAGTTAACGATCAGAGTAGATGGTGTAAAACTAGGACAGATAGATAGTTTCTCTTATTTAGGAAGTGTTCTATCTTGTAATGAGAGATGTATTTATGAGGTTAGAAAAAAAGTATCATTAGCTATGGAAGCTTGCCTGAAAAGAAGGGATATGATGACCAGAGGTCTCAATCAAGGAATCAGGAATAGGCTGGCAATATCCTTGGTATGGAGTATTCCACGGAATGGAAGTAAAAGGTGAGCCTTAGAAAAGGAGGCCTTCAAGATGTGGGTACGGTGTGGAATGGAAGAAGTAAGTTGGGTCGATAGAATGGCAAATGCAGAGGTACTAGAGATGGTCGGGGATAGAAGGGTTTTAATTGAAATAATTAAACATCGACAGAGGAAATAGGTGAGTCAGATACTGAGAGGAGAGGGATTGCCAAAGAATGTAACTGAGGGTAGAATACAAGGGAAAAAGTAAAGAGGAAGACAAAGGCAAAAGTTGTTAGATGGCATAAATGGTGGGGTAAGTTACCAGGAAGCGAAAGAAATGTGGTGACTAGGGAATAATTTTGGGCACCTACTAAAAGAAAGAACACTTATTTATCTGATACGGAATGTTAAGGAGTAGTTACGGAAATCAGACCTGTTATCTCTTATGGTGTTTATCCCTTATTCTCAACAAGTCTTATTTCTAAGGGGACCAGATCTTGGATGTACTATACTGGAACAAATTGGCAGATCCCCTGAGCCACATGAATGGCATTTAAGGAAATACGTAAACGCAAAACAAAGCAAATTATATTTTAAATACCTTCACACTTTGAAAAATGTTAAATTTAGATTCACATTCATCTCATGTCCCACCTCTTTTCCCCGAGGTCATCGCGGTTAGTGAATTGAGTCCATTTCTTAAGTTACAGTCAATATAAACAAAGGCGACCATACATCATTCATCGGTAACGTGACAGACGACCCTTCCTAAAATTCCTCGACCGAACCGCACGGTATCGGAATTTTCAGTCACTTATTTCTTCGGCGAACGGAATGAAGAAAAGGGAGGGGAACCTTTAACCCTTATAAAGCGACACACTTGAAGGCTACACCCAACCCGAAAGAACCCTTAATTGGAAACCGTTGTCCTTTTTCCACTCTGACCACTAGATCTCGGACACCCAATGGATTGGGACTGCGGGAAACCCTTAAAAGTTCTCGGAGGGAGAAAAGACTCCACAACGGAGAGTTTAAGAAAAGGAAAGAAGGATCTATTCAGAGGAAAAGGAGAGTGCCTTGATTTTGCCTCATTTCTGTCCTTGTCGTTGCGGTGCGTTTAGGTGCGTCGTAGTCTGTGAGTTCCTGAGGGTTGATCTTTGGAGAAATGGGTTGAGGTTCCATCCGAGGCCAACCACTCCTCCTTCAAATTTGTCCTCGGTGGAAAGAGTTCCGTTTGGGAGAGAGAATGGAGTGCGAAGGAGAGGGGGTCAAGTCATTCCGAGAAGGAAATTAATGTGACGACCGCAGCGCCTCCGGATAGTGCTTACGAGTCCGATGAGAAAACCTTCGTCAACTGATACAAAACAGAAGAAACACTGTAAACCCATATTCTCTCATTATCCATAACAGAAATGTCTAAAGTCGGGGGTAACGACCATGATTAGACTTCAGATCAGATTCTAATCAGAGATCAGACAAATTTTAAATTAAAATTATCGTTTCATCTAATTATCGATACAGATTATAGACAGTAGAGATAATAAGTTAATTATTTAGGTTTTTCAAGGGAGATTTTAGATTCGATAGGAGTATTTCGGCTATGATAGAAACCCTCGGATGGACTTCGCTTAGGGATAGAAGACTTGAGTATTGACGCAAGCTTTTCGATAAGTTTATCACTACAGATCTCATCGACGAGATAGCTGATATTGTTATTCCAGTTAGCAACGTGCGTGAGCTCCGAGAGAAAACTAAGAAGCGATTCAGGGAAATAATTGGTAAAACGGATATTTACTTCTGGTCGCTAATCCCTCGTGGTGTTAGAGATTTCAAATACTTCTATTACAATACAAAAGCTGACTAAAGGGATACTATTTTGGTAAAAAAGTGCGTATTTATCCACCATAAAGTTTACCAAACACAGTGTATCGTTAGAGTAAATAGAGCAATTAGCGAACTCATGAATTACTTAGTCTTCGCACCCTCTGTTGTATCATTTTATAGATATTCTAGCATGTATGCACATGCTCATTCCTTGCGCTCTTTCTCTAAAGTCAGAATGTTCTCGAAACTTATAACTAGACTAAAGGCCATTACAATAGCAACATTAAACTGTCAAATCCTTTGTGGAATCTGTATAAACTATACGCGACGGTAAATAATGAATCAACGCGAATCACTTGAGTAAAGACCAGCTTAAGGACTTGCAAATTGTATATTAGATTCACTCGCTTTTCTGGGCTTATATGGTTTCGTTAAGGTGAAGTAAATAGAGAACATACAATTCGTCTTTTAAAGTAAACATGTTTAATATAGTGTATTAGCTATGTAAAACTATACAATATTGCTATGAACTTTGTAAATATGATTTTCAGAAATAGAGCGACTCTTTCAGCCAGTTCTATAAAAAATCTAGCGAGAATACCTTCTGGACCTGGCGTTTATACGACTTAATATTACGCAAGAGTTTTGCAATTCCATCTTCGGTAAAGCATGTACTTGGCATCGATTGGTGTGTATTCTTCCCTCTAGGAGGGTATCTCTGCAACTATTGGGCATAAATACGCTTCGATAAAAGTCATTTAGTATGTTTGCTTTCCTATTCGCATCGCGAGTTATATTTCCGTCGCTATCTCTTAACGAGCTTGCCGTTTGTATCTTTCCCTGTACATCTCTAACGTAGGTCTAGAGAGCTTTATGGTCCTCTTTTAAGCATTCCCTGAGAAATCTCTGCTTAAACTTGCGGAGGGCATTACGCATAGCATGTTTAATGTCCGATTTCGCTTCTGTAGCAATAATGTTTTTCTTGGACTCGAATCAAGTTGATCTTTTCCCACTAAGGTAAGGCCTTTACCTTTCCATGAAATACTCTTTGTTTTCGAACAGCCTTTTCTAACTTCTCTATCATACCATCCAAGCTCACATTCATGTTTAGAGTATTTGGATGTTGTTAAAAACTATGTTTTTATGTTTCATTTTAACGAAAAATGTCCAAGTGTCTTCGGTAGACATTTGAGTGACGCGCGACTCATCTGTTTTCAGTTTTTCATTAAATCCCTCAAAATTTGCTTTGGAAAAAAAATTAATTTTACGTTTCCATTTTTTATGCTTGCTTGATATCGATGTCTACGAATACGCCTTTTTGGTCGCTAAGCCCTCCGTCATTCAAAATACTTTCTATACGCTCAGAAATGGGATTTAGTAAGAGATGGAAAATATTTTCTCTCCTAGTTGGAGATGCTACTAAATGGTTTAATGAGTTTTTCTGGACCATATTTGGAAACTTTTTACATCAGAGTCCCGTGCACTTTTCAATATGTAATTATTTTCCCAGTCAATATAAGGGCGATTAAATCTGGGAAGATTAAAATTGCTCCCTATGATCATTATACTTTGATAATTCTTACTACTATGGAAATTTACTTCACCATTATGATCTCGAAAAATTTGTCGGGGCAAGTTTGGGGGTTGGTAAAGCGCGCGTACATTGAGGTTGGCTTGTTTGTTTGGCTTATCGTACACCAGCTATCTATGCCGCTGTCCCTCGAGGCCTGCACTTTACTCTGGAGAGAAGATTTAACCGCAATAAAGACTCCACCTACTGTTCTTTCTTCACGATCTCGACGGAATATATTAAAATCTTTAGGGAAATGCATTACCGCTTGTATCTTAATTTAATCAGCTCTATGTACCTACGATAATAACGGTGTGGCGGCAACGAATGAAATGCCTCAAGTGGAATACTTAATTTTTAATGTTCCTATAATTAACTATCGCACTTAATATTTAACTTTCGCTTACAGTTATAGCTGGGTTTATTGATAAAGCTCTCTATCTTCATTATGCTCGTCCCCTGTTTCTCCTTTTCTCGCTCCGCCGAAAATTTCTTTTCCAAAGACCCACATAATGTCACCCATATCAAAATAACAAACGTTCTATGGAATCCATCCCATATGTTTGTCACTTGTGCACAATAATATAGCTTGGCAGAAATCGATACCCTAGTCACCATTGAGTATTACCGGAAACCTCCCACTCTAATGCTGTTAATAGATACAGAGAAAATTCTACGAAATAGCCCCGCGGCTGTAAAACGTACGAGCAACTCCAATCGGAGTTTCGGCCGCAGAGTAGCCTTAGTAAAAGGCAATTCATTGATCGTTGTCTTAGAAGGGTTGATTAGTGGCTGGGATATACAGGAGCTAGGTGGACCTTTAAACGTCCCTGATAGTTACCTAAACCTCTCGTAAGGTCGTGGCCACGGTACTAAATGCCTCTAAGTGAGAGTAATGAATCTGGTCTAAATGTTGGGGTAACGCGTACATTTCGAGTGGGGGAATAAGGAACTTATAAATATGCATTAACTAGAAGGAGTAGAAATAAAGCATTATTAAAAATAATGAAACGTATAATTTTCACTAAAATTAACTTTCAAGTAGTGCTTCAAGAGTGAAAATAAAAGCATAGAAGATCTTTCCTTTCTTCAAAAATCTTTTACTGCCATAGAATGCCTGGTGGGTCAAGTTACGAGGTTTCGTAGGAATAAGAAAATTCTCTGCAATTGTTAAAATGAAAATTCTAGGTATTGTCAATATATTCCGTGATCTTGTGACGTCAACTTTCATAAAACTAAATTATGGAATTACATTCTTTACCAAGATGAATTCAGGCTATATTAACTATTGTTTATCTGCGTTGTAAAATAAGAATTGATCTTTCCTTCATCGGAACGTTTCATGTACACTTCTGTAGGTTTTAGTGCTATTTAAATAAATCATTGACAGGTTTGATCTCGGATGAACAGCATAACGTAAAAAGGAAAAAGAAACATTTAGAAATATCTTCATTAAAGGGCCATCAATTTTGAGTCGATGGTAGGAATTCGTTTTAACTTCACACCAACACTTTTAGAAGAATAGTATAATTTAACTAGATTTTAAAACTGAGCTCCGTTGATTTTTCATATTTATTATACAAATAATTGTCGTTTCACCTGAAAAGCAGACAGTCACAATCAAGCTTTCCTTGATTACAGCTCAATCTGAGTGTAGTGTAAAGAAACTTATATTTTAATGTGCTGATAATAGATTTTAACTAACAAATTAATTGATTTGGTATTAATTTAGATGAACTAATGACTTATAATTCTAAAAAGACAAAATATGTGATAATACCATAAAATTTGTACGATGGTTAACCTATTGTAGCAAAACTTGCCACCGCTTAGCGTATATTTTAGATAGTTTTCCGAATTGTTTGCCAAATAACAGGCGGATGTATTTACCCAAAATATATATACCTATATGAGGTATATGATGCTCGTAATAATAGACGATTTTCGCACAGCTCATGGGCACAATAGATCATATACCTTTGTAATATGATGAAACTTTTAATTTCCTTGCTTAATTATTGCCTATCCGTCATATTTGCAATTTTGTATTTTCTTACGCGTAAAATCCTCTCCTTCATTTCCAAACGACATATGTTCAGACTTAAAAAATGCTCTGATTACATCCGTATTGTACTTCACCAAGATATTGTACGTGATTCCGAAAGGGTTTTACAAATTCTAGGAAAATCCACAAAAAATAATTCAATGTGGTTTGGGATGAAAATAAACGTAAGGAAAGGTAAGCAAATGAAGTTCGCTTAAGGGAAAAGTTAACTGCTTAGTTAAAAAGCAGGGACGGTTAGGAAATAATGAAACTGGTGGATAACCCTTACTTGGTTAGCGTTGTTTCCTGCGAGGGGAAGTGCAAAGTTCGAAAAGGAGTAGAATTGACCAAGGATACTTTCATGAAGTGAAGGTAACTAATAAACAGATGTCTCGAAAGTGTAATCAGGAAAAGATTGCTAAAATTCTTGGTGGAGTGTTTTGTTGTATCAGTGAGAAACGTGAACCTTGTGAAAGAATGACATCAAAAGACTGAAATCCCTCGAGAAGAAGGGGTGGCATAGAAAGGAGTAAGTAAGTGGGATGAAAGTGTGATATAGGCCACTGATGGTTATGTTAGTAAGTAGTAAAGAAACTCCAAAACACAATCAAGAAAACCATCGATATCGAACACTTATTCGATGAGGTAAAACTGTTCAGTTTTATCTTGTCGACTAAGTTTTGAAAATGCTCTCATGGAGAGCGAATTGTACATAAGCTGTGTTTTCTTTGATGGTTTTTTGGAGTGATTTCTTACTACTTACCAAATTAAGTAGGACTGAGAAATGAATATGGAGTTACTGGAAATTAACAGAAGTTATTAATGGCGGAATACAAGGGAAAAGACCGAAGGGTAGAGGCAAAGGATATTAGATGACATAGAAGTTGACGTGAGACACCAATAAACGAAAGGAAGGACTGATAAGAGAATATTAGGGCATATAAAAAAACGTAAATGTAGAGCACTAAAGTTTTAATTATATCCAATTCTCAAAATTCATGTCTTGTAATTTTGTAGCCTTTTATTACATGATTTTGTGCACCCCTGATCCAAATCGTCACATCTAATGCCTTCTACGCGTTAGCACGTCCTAGGGAAGGAAACGACAATCCTAGACACGGATAACGGATATGTGCAGCGAAGCGTAGGGAGAGAAGAAACTACATTCACTCTCTACAGAAGCCTCCGGAATTTCCTCCAAATGGTCGGAATCGAAAAAAAAACTTAGAGGGCGATCAGTGGATTGGATGGATCAAAACGGCAGAGAGCGAGGGATAGGAAAGGGCCAATGAGAGTGGAATTGGCGCGGAGGGCATTAGATCCGAGTGTCGAATGTCAACTGACGGCCAGAGGGCATCCTTGATGGGCAGATCATTGGGCCCCTAACCTAAAATTGTGCGAAATCCAATTACCTCTCCAACTCTTTCCCCCGCAAAGCCTTCTCGGAGAACGAAAGAGATGTATCGGACGGTGCAATTGGCGGAATATTCCGGACGTGAAAGTAGTCCGAGAGGAATTTGGATTGTCTTCTGTGTCTATCGGAACGGATCGCCGTGGAATGTGATCCGAGTGTTAATTATATGGAAGGATGGACTTAAATTTACTGATTGTTAGCCTCGTCCGTCTGCCGAAAAAAATTTGCAAAGGGATCGTCGAATTAGGAGAAAAATTCTTTACATTCGCACTGAACGTTTAATTAAGGTAATTCGGGTCCAGGAGGGAGAAATTAGGATGGGTGGAGGGGAAGGGTCTGAAATTAGCTTCGGAGAGTTTCTTTCCGTATCTAATTTCTATGCGCCAAGACCTACTGTTAGCGTGGCCTTAATTTTGCTGTGGCTCGTTCCTCATGTCTGTTTCCTCATATTAACTAAGTACATAGATAACCAGCAATTAACACTTTTTCGCACCAAACTACAAACTATTACAAATTTATTTTTGATTTTCCTACAATTTCTTACAATTTTATTTTTCATTAAAATTTCCTCATTTCGTCGAGAGACCGACTTACATATTATTTCTATTCGAATCGCAAATTAAACCTCAAAAGTCATCGATTAGAGAATGTGTGTGATTTAGTTCAGGAATCCGCCCTCTCAGCCATCTTCATCTTTGTATAATTCTTCATCTGATTTATTTACTATATGATTTCTTAGATCACCTTTCTTATTTGCATGAAATATTTCTTGCTTGATCTCATTCGGAGTTTTCCTTCACCATCCATATCTCCGTGTTCAACTTTCGGTGATGAAAATTAGCTACGCGCTACGTCAGTCTCATAAGTTAATACCTCCTTTAAACTAAAATGAGAACGCATAAAGTGTTCTTTCCAAAGTTTTGAAAAATTGAGACAATGTAGAAAAGTATACTGACCATTAAGTGATCACTTTGGATGAAATTCACTGAGTATCATTTGAATAATTTCAGTTGAATTTCTAATTTCTGCTTCTATGAGTTAAATGTCACATAAAAATTCATGGTAGTGGTAATACTTATTGTTTAATTAATTTATTTTTATATATCGTTATATTTATATATAATCTCTTGGTTAATTCGTTCTTCATAATTCTTATGAGAAATTTCTATCTTACTAGTTACACGGCTGTATCTTTTAAAAGCCCCGCAATCATTTACGGGTGCCTAAATTTTCCTTATATGAAAGGATAAGGATAATTTCATTTTTACCTATAGGTTAAAATAAAGAAATAGGGAAATAAGGGCTTTATAACTGCTGCCTTGGTCGTGTCGAAGTGTCACCCAAAACTACCGGCAATTTGTTTCCACCAACAAGTTTCCACAAATTTCTATCATTTATTAATGATCGATATATTATATTTATATCTGGAATTAATAATTTAAATTAAACGACGAATTTTTTTAAATCGTCCTCAAGTCATTCTTAAACTTTTGTTGATTGGGGCTTCGACAGAGGTAAGTTCGAATTCCAGAGGCTTAATAAAATACAGCGAAACCCCAGTTAACAAAGATAAGGCATTCCGTAGTCATCTTCGTAGAGCTATATTCATAACTTGCAAAATCTGCATATACACTGTCAAACATAAACGAAATCTCTTGCCAGTAAGAAAAAATTGGCGGCATCAAAAATATTTAACTTATTTTTGACTTTTTCATATTCGATCATCCAATAAAATCAAAGTCTTCGAGCATTAACCTTCACAGGGGGCGTAGCTCAGATGGTAGAGCGCTCGCTTAGCATGCGAGAGGTACCGGAATCGATACCCGGCGCCTCCAAGCCTTTTTTTTCAGGAATTTTCCATGCCAATTGTTCTACGTGTTTGTCACAATTTTATCAATTCCCTTATTCAAAGTGATCCCCACGGAAATAAAATCTTAAAAGAGTTAAATATGCTCGAATGACGTGTATTTTTAAAGTTGAAAATTTTGCTGTTTCTTTCCATAAACTTTTCCCATCCATTACTTACGACCTCAACCCATGTTGCAATTTATTACCATCGAGAAAATTGGAAAATTTTCCGCTGAACTGAAACCGACCCTAGGAGTTGGGGGAGCCGGTAAGAAATTAAACGTGCTGCCAAGGCCCCAGAAAAAGTTGGGCGTGGGTCAAGGTCATATTGATTCACTCCAAAGCTCCGATCTGCCTGGCGTAACAATCACCCGATTCATTTTAAAAAAGCTCATTAGCTGGTTTTTAAACCGAGCTTCGATTGATTTTCTCTTTTTGGAAAAAGAATAGCTCTTCCTTTGCATGTTTTGCCGCAGCGTACTTTTATTCCACCCAGCGAAACCTTGAATTCCGGGGCAAGGGAATGGCAATTTTCACTAACTAAATTTCATACCAATACTACGTATACTTCATTAGTTATATAGATAGTAAAATACTTATATAAGGAAATACAGTTTCTCTACCAAAGAGATACCTAATTTTGGAAAATCGGTTGAACAGTGAATTCTATGCAATCCCATGATCCTCTTGGTGATAATAGCATTGTTAAAAGTGCCTCTAAAGGTTAAGGTCATTCTCCACGTTGTCCCACTCTGAGAATCCAACCCACTGCCGCTTTCTTTTAAGGCGAAAGTACTACCCATTTTGTTATTCGGGAACCCCATGGTTTTGTTCTTTGCAGCTACATTAATAGGTGAATAATAGTTAATAAGAATCAAGGAGTAACAGAGGTGAGACACAGCGACATGACTGTGACTCGAGCCCAGGTCTCCGGTCCGTCTTTTTCCGGCCGGGCATTCTACCATGCCGCGTCTATTCCACACAATGTTTGGGAAAGCTGCGAAAAACGGTGTAGAATAGACGCGGAATGGTAGTTGAGTGGGAAAGTGGGAGACCTTGGTTCGAGTCCCAGTCATGTCGCTATTTTTCACACCTATTATTGATAAGGTTTCAGCCGCACTGCTTTTCCGTGTAAAGTAAAAGTTCTTTCCTTATGTAGTAAGAACTTTCTTAGATTTTATATTCTCATGTTTGATTCAGGAAAATGAATACACAACAACCATGCTACTTTTACTTACATTAAATTGAACAAATGCAGATTTGTGACTTGCCACTTATATGTCACAAATTATTATATTAAAAGACATTTGAATTTTTACAAATGAATCGGAACACTTAAGATTAAATTTCAGATGCAAATTTGAAATTATCTCACTTAAGACAGCATGCTGTATTTACGTAAGCTCTATCAGTACGAATGTCGTTAGAGTTGGGTGTATTTTTAACAGGTGTACTCATTCGATGAAGCTGCCAGAGCACGTGCCGTCTTTGAGGAAATCTTACTCCTTAGCTTTAACCAGTTTCTAACTTTACCGAATGGAATATTTTCCCATTAATTAGAGTCACAGGAACGGTTGTTCCTGCATATTCCTCCGATGCGTTTAGCCTTCTCTGCAATTTACTTCTTTAGGCTTCTAACTAAGTATTCAACGATAATTCTTTGGGGTTTCTGTAAATCTAAAATGCTCCAAGGAGAGCGAAGTGGGCTCTACTATGTCGCTTTTCACGTCGACTACCGTTTTTGTTAAAACTACTTGTGCCAGGAGCTTTTCTTTCAAAATCATTAAAAAATAAGCAAAAATAAACCATTTTTAATGTACACTAGCCTTGTAAATATCTGGTTTACTGTAACTCTATGGTCTACATAGTTTATCTAATTTTCAGTTCAACTGACATCGAGTAAATGCATCAAGTTCCTCGCATAATGAGTCTAATTGCTGCCAAATGCTCCGATAAAGCGTTTTCCGCACTTATTCCGATTGTTGTAACGAACTTTTTCAAGGATGATAGTGAATGTAAATACTAATATGCATAAACACACAAAAATAGCATAATCCAAACTGGTAATGCCCATTCGCGTGAACTGGTAAAGGAAATCTGTTAGAATTCACCGGTATATCAGGATTTGGAATCTATTGCATTTCGGCTGATGAAGGTTTCATACATTTCTTATGGTATTTACATTAATGGCATAATGGAATAATAATGTGATGTGGTACATAAACAGGGAAGAACTCGATGCAAAATGAGAAATAATGTACAATTGTATAATCAGTTTTATCTGACGAAACGTCAGTTCACCGTAGGTGTCCTGAATAAGACTACGTAAATGTGGTATGCCAACGAGTAGTAAACAAGTAGTATCAATACTTCTGTTGTATTGTATTATATTATTATGTATTGCATTAAATAGGGATTTAGAACAAATTATCTGCGACATTATATTACATGCGATATAATATTTGAGATATTAAAGAATTTATTACAAAAATACAAGAAAAATCGCACATCCATAGAGGTATCGAATCATATTACGTCATAGAATTTCCTTTGAAGCTTTCATACAATACTTCGATAAAATTCATACGGGCGTTTCTTACCCAAATATATAAGCTAAATATATCACCTTTTTAGTAAAAGATAGAGCGAGCAAAACTACCCTAAAAATACGGATGGAAAAGAGTAGATGAAAATGGTAAAGAAACTAATTGAGGAAGTCAACTGAAATAAGAAGGAAAAAGGATAAGAGATGAAGTCAAAACAAGAGAATGGAGAGTAAGAAAAGAAGTATCTTCAATAATAAGAGAAGAAGATAGGGCATTAAGAGCAAAAAATACCTCAAAAGGAAAGGAATTACCTGTAAGAGGGAAAATTTCAAAGGAAACCGAGAAAAAATTGAGGCAGGATCAGAAAAAGAGGAAGCAAGCGCAGATGAGAACGTGAATAAGGAAGTTCGAGTCGGAAAATGAAAGATTTATTAAATGATATTGCATAAAATATGAAAATATATAAGGAAAGAGTGATATAATGGAATACATTTTTGAGAGCGGATATGACATATAAGCTGATTGTGAACCCACGAGACATGCAGGAGTATTTGGAGAGAAGTCTCATGAAGTACGTCATAGATTGTTATTTGATTTTATAGCCAAACTACTGTTTCTTGGAACAGATCGAAGTTTGAGTAGTACAAAACATCTAGTAATAGATGCTCGCCCATAAAATGTTCATTTATCGAATAATAAATTATTCTCTGTATTGCACGTGATAATGAAAAGTTTAATTTCTTTTACGAAGTAAAGACTGAGGTATTCTATAATAAGCTTCCATGAAAAATAAAATATAAATTAAGCCATCCTCGCATGAAAATTGGCTGCATAAAATAAAATACAAAAGATCTCCATTTGGCGAAATTGGGACCAGAGAGTCCTATCTTCCACTTAACCCTTGTCAAAATAATATACGAGTTACGAATACAAAACATGATATAAGATTTTAAACTGGAAAATATACAGATTTTTAACAAGGTAGAAAATAAAAATAAAATAAGGAAAGAAATAAAATAACGATAGAAATAAATAAGGATAGAAATTAAAATTAAATAAGGAAAAAATAATGGTTTTGCGAAGGTAAAAATCTGTTATGTATTTATCACAGAAAGGATGTTTCTACTGCAGGACAACACACACAAGGAGGTGTGAAAAGCCCGCAAAAATTGTAGGAAAGAGTGAAAGAAAGAGAGAGAGATTATATTATTAGATTACCCCAGGATCGAAAAATCACAAAAATTATTAATGTAAACAATATATATCAACAGTTAGGTATTCTTGATCGATAAAATAAGAACGTAATCTGAATCGAACAAGTAATGAATTTAAGAATTCGTTAGAAATCTGCCGAGAAATTAATACTATTGTACGAGTTAATCCTCATTCCCCTAATGATTCTGTAAGTCAGAAATCGTTTCTTTCAGATTGCCAGTTCATAGAAGCATTACATCTACATTAAGCACTACTTAATTAAAGGAATTTGTCAGATATCACTGAAGAATGGGTATTTTTGCGACTTCCTTGTTAAGACCCAATTTTATAATGGGCCTAATTTCTTAAATTGCATGTGATTTACGAAGTGAATCTTGTGTTGAGTACAAAGTCAGAGATGCAATTTTGAGATACATTTATAGATGAGCAATTCCTAGAATACTTCCTTTATCCACTCATATATTAAATTGATTTCAAAGCTTATAATGCCACACGTGTCATTCTAAAGGATGAGTTTTATATAAAAGAACGCCGCCGAAAGAGTTATATGCACTGCATTCAGGGAATTATTCTCTTTTCATGCTTTCTCAATGCAGTGGGCCTAAGAAGATCTTATAACAGAGTGAAAATGTAGGATTTCTACTCTCAATGAAGTAATACCTCTTGGCTTTATTAATTTAGGAATGTCTTCCTATTTCACGCCGCCAAGACCTTCATCGGCTCTGAAGAACGTACATTCAGAATAAGCAAGGTAAGGAATTTCACAGAATGAAATATTCTCATGGAGATGAAAGGTAGTCAGAATATGAAAGTAAGGCATCTTTTATCAATTTTCATTCAGATTCATTTGAATGTCATCAAAGCATATTGGATATTGAAGAATGATATGCACCATTTGCTTTATTTGATGCATTTGTATGTACTGCTTGACACGGTCTTCTCAATATTCCATCAGTTTTAGAGTGAAGAATTTTCATTCACGTATTGGCCATTTCTGTTAGAAAACCTGCTCTTTCACGGAATTAAATACTTTAAAAAATATCTTAAAAGGCTCAATAAATTACGTGAACGGAGTATCAGCTCAGAACAAAGCTTGTTTGTCGCAGATACCATTTTAGTGGCGTCGCGGACCTTCTTTCCCGTAATTAAATTCTGATAGTAGTTGTGTCTGTGTAAATAACTTACGTTAGAATTCATACCCAGTTAGTTAATTCATACATTAACTTACACAGTTAGTTTGATAAAGACGCTAGCACATAATTAATATTGTACTTACACGAGAAAACGATATCGAGAGATCGCACACCAGAATCTGCAGTATAGGTCTGTATCACAGATATATAGTGTGAAAATCAAGCTTGAATAAATCTTTGTAAAAATATCACACTGTCCTTTACTAGAACAGTGTGATATTTTTACAAAATATTCTCGCCTTATTCCACAATAGGCACTCGATTTGCTGTGATTTCAGACGGTTATGAGTTATGGCCTGTCTTTGGAACCCAATTAACGATTGATTTATCTAGATTATTTGTATATATTATTAGAATATAGATATTTGTTTGAGGTGAAATTCTAGATTCTTAGTATAATATTATTTAAACTTTTTAAGTTATTCTCATGGCCCGAATAGATATCAACGAGTACATTGAATCCTCTATAGGTTTATATCATAATATACATACATGAGAATTGGCGTCCTAGTACTTACTTCCTGATGAGTATTGAAAAGAGGAGATGGATAGAAAATAATGAAACTGATAGTATTTTAAAATTTAATTCTAAGTATTACAGCTCTAAAAAGTGACCATAAACAGAATATGTCCCCGATATTATTATCCTTATCAATTTCAGTCCTTATCAATTTCAGCGAAATTAAAGATAAACGGAATCGATAAGCACACTGAATATGATTCCCACATTATTGTAAAAATAATATTCGAAAAAAATTCAAGTTGAAACACAAAACCATAAGTGATAGCTAGAGGAGTAGTGAATTAACTTCAAATGCAGGAGTCATATGCAATTTGATTACAATTGCCCTAGATATTTATATCGAAAAATTCCCAAGTAATGGAAAAAACAAAATCTACTCGATGTGTTTTGACATTGACAGCTATTGAATGAACTAATTATCCCATGGACGATAACGTCATGACAATAAAGGCTCATTCACCCGCAAGCATAAACTATCGATTCTCCAAGCTTCATCAAAACACCATCTTTCTTTGTATAATATCAAGGCAATTGACAACCATAACGCTATAGGGTATATTTTGTTATTAGTTTCATAAGTTTTCTCGTGTCGTTTATCGTTAACTAACATTTCCACCCCTCGAATTTTCATCATCAATATCCTGCATGGAACAATCTCTTTTACAAAAATGTATGCAAAGTCATTACCAAAATTGCATGATAATGCATTAACGAGAAAATTGTAGGTAAGTGATCCGTTAAAAGAGCATTCGACCATAGATTTAAGTCTCACAAAAGGATATCCGATAAAAGGTATAATTACCTTTAATGTTTTGTTCCTAAAATCTCAATACCATTTGAGCCAAAGAAAACTTTTCGAAATGGTGTAATCTGCATTCCTTTTCTTTTACGTAGAAAAAGGTTAAAATTAAGATTATTATTTCACTGCTTATCCAGACTTATTCGAACCCGAAATCACGCGGCTGTTGACTTTCCTCTCCCGTTTCGTCCCTCACGCGTGGCAATTGCAGACCGTCGGCTATACTGAAAAATAATTACAAATATTAGAAAACAAACTTCGACGCGTTATAGCAACTGAGCAAAGTCTTAAATGGATTTTATTTTGCTACGAGGAATTTCTGCGTGGAAAATATAAGACACTCTTTCGTTAGACATGTTTTTCTTTAATTTTATGAATCAATTGAAAACGAAATTACTTCATGTTACGTGACTCATTTATATTTTTGGAATTTTGCATTAAACTAAAATAATGGTTTTGCCGAAGGTAAAAATCTGTTATGTATTTATCACAGAAAGGATGTTTCTACTGCAGGACAACACACACAAGGAGGTGTGAAAAGCCCGCAAAAATTGTNTCAAGAGGACGCAATAAAACGGGGACATATAAAGAGACATATCTCACAAAGAAAAACATTTATTGAGCCCCATAAACTGCTCGAATGAAACCAAGAAATATGTTCCATTTCTTTCTGTAGCCGGTAACTTACACTTCCATTACCAGTGAATTAACTCTCCCAGTTATAATCAACTATAAGTTATTGATACATAAAATTATATATTGTACTTAAAAGATATAAAAATATAGTGGTATGCTTATGATAATAAAAGCGAATAAGAAACTGAGGACCCAACCTAGTTGATCTAACATTTCGTTCATTCAATACAAGCAATTTTTCCTCAATCTCACCTATCGTGTAACTTCGGAGCCTCGATGGATCGTGTCGTAAAGGGGCAGAGCTGAGCGGCATTTTAGGGATCAAAACAGGAAAGCGAGGGGTGATGGAGTGAAAAAAAATATGGTAAAATGAAGAAGTAAGGTGAGGATGACTAAAATACAGAGAGAACTCTTGTGGATGGCACTGGTTTTGAAAAGGAGATATGGTGGTAAAGCCGTCACAAGTGGAGTTGTGTTCATCTAAAAAACACTAACAGGCAATCCTCGTAAAAAAAACTGCTCGAGTTGGATGTATAAGTCCTCCACCACGTCAAGTCTCTTTGGGATCGCATTGAGGAATGGAGAAGTGGTGTGATTATTGTTCATTAGGTGTTTCGGAAAAGAGCAGATTTCTTAGTAAAGGAGTTTCATACTCTTCTGCGCAAAAAAATTAGCTTCGCACATCTCGGAGGCGAAGCCGAGAGGAAAGAGCAGGAAGAGTGTAGGAGATGAGGAAAAAGGAGGCTGAGAGAGTGGAGAGACGCGATAAGAGTTTTAAAGGTTTGCGGAGTATGAAAAAGAGGGCCCGGCGATGAATTGGGAAAATGAGCTTATGTCTCTTTGATCGATGGGCACAAGAAACAGCGTGGGCTTTAAAGTGATGATTCCTCGGAAGAATGCGCACTCGGATGTTTTGGTTTTTTCCTCGTGCGGGCGCCTTTCAGCGTTCGAATTCTACTTCTCGTTTCGGAAGGAAAGGCTCTCATTCCTGTCCAAGAGGGAGACGGAGGAATTTACTGCTTCGTTTAAGTACTTGAAACGTAATATTAGCTTGGTCGGACAAAGGAATCCGAGTTACCCAATTATTGCCATATTCGTTTGTGTTAAAACGTATCGGTGATCCGTGAGATACTTTTCTGGAGCACCCTTACATGGCAGCATTTTTTATCCCAAACCCTTTTTGATGTTTTTCATCCTATTGAAACGATGAAAGAGATTTTTCTATTCTCGTTATTACTTTCATCTTTCTCTTTGGTTTTGCTGTTTGCTTTTTTTAAATTTATATCATCTCTTGGAGGGTTAGTGTCATTATATCGCCGTTTGATTTTTTGATCATGAACTATATAAATTTCATGGAGCTACTGTCCATTTGCATATATTTCCCCCTGTTGCATTTTAAAAGTAATAGGTAAAATTTATGCCCTGGTCCCTGAAGAAGCTATCTTGGGTAGTGAAAGCGCATGGAACAGGATCTCAATGTCGATGGTTTGTGGAGTACTTTTAAACTGTATACAACTCAATCATCAGTGAAAACTTCTTTTCCAATTCCGCCTGTGTTTAGAGAAGTAACGATTACCGTGATTGATTATAACAAAAACTTACCAAAGTCATCCAAAGATTATTCGCAGATATTTTTTAGAAATGGCACGTTGAGAGAAGGATTAAATCATAGGTATGATAAATACATTCAGCGAATCTTGTGTGCATCTGAATATTCATTTAAGTCGTTTACATGATTCCCTTGTTACATTTTTTACAGCTTTGGATGCTTTTTCCCCCTCAATGAGTTTTAGGATGAAACAGTACTAACTTTATCAGTGCTCGAATAAAAGCAATAATTACATAAGCAACTATTCACATGAGTTCTAATTTTCAGATAAACATTCTCTGTCGAGCATTCATCATAACCGACTTCCTCCGTCGGTCTAACTTCAAATACAAACACGGAGGCTTATTGTTCATGGCCCCTAAATATGCTTCATGAATAACCTACTGACCAACGTCTCAAGGCATATTAGCTTAGAAAAGCGACAGTAAAAAATCCTTAGGGAATTCAAAAAGTTTAATAGAGAAATTTATCTGAATTACTTAATAATATATACATGCAATTTCAAATAATAGAAACGAGCCCATGATTTTTATCTTTTTTAATTTAAAACTATTTCAGGAATAACATCTTTTAATAGAGGGTTGGTTATATAATTATGTTCTTTTCCCCAGCTAGTGAATATCAGAACCGATCCTTAGCTGTCGCATTATTAAGAAAGGTTACGGAAGGAATTCGACCCCTGCGCCTGTTTGAACCATCAATGTTTCACTATTACCAACTAAAATCTCTGACGAGAGAATGAGGCTTACAAAGCAAGAAAAGAATCGAGGTATTTAGACATTTACTTACTTTACCAAGTGAAAATGTGTAAGTGAAAACATTCACGAAAGTGTATCAAAACATCTCAAGGAATAGCACTCTAAAGAATAAAATGAATGCCATTACTCAACATCAGTCATATGAATGACAAATCCTCACAACTACGAGCAAGACTGAGCCAAAATCAAGTGAAAGATAAATTTTTTCTATCATGTGCCAAATGAGAAACGAACAAAACTCCATCTCCCAAGTTATGGCAGTAGGTGTAATAAAGGTCGCAAAACACAAGAAATCCTAACATATCTTTTTCTGATGTATTAATGCTAGAGATTCTACCGAGAAGATTCGTCAAAACAAGAGATGAAAATTGCTTTATCGAATCAACATCGTGTTAGGCTCGCTCTTGGGAACCAGAGTCGGTTTCCTCCAAAAATTTCAAAGCAGATCCATTAACTTTGTGAGCGATCGGATCCCAGGATGGAATTAAGGATAAGAAGAATTGCTTTGGCGTCCTTGGTCACAACTTGGATCGGAAACGGCACTATAACCCTGAGGACGCAACCACAAATTCCCTTTCTCCGGAGTCATCCTCGACCGTGAACCCGTTTCAAGAGGACGCAATAAAACGGGGACATATAAAGAGACATATCTCACAAAGAAAAACATTCATTGAGCCCCATAAACTGCTCGAATGAAACCAAGAAATATGTTCCATTTCTTTCTGTAGCCGGTAACTTACACTTCCATTACCAGTGAATTAACTCTCAGCAGAGGCCAGAAATTTAAATCCGTAATGGAATCAGAGGACGAGCGATTTACTTTGTTTTAATCAGAGCATTCAGAGTAAGTAACGCCAAAATTGTTTTTATTGCAAGTGAACCTTTCGAAAACTAGTTTTTAGCCAGCCGCGACGCCTAATCAGTGCACGCTTCAACCTCGGGTCCCGGGTTCGAGTCCTGGCTAATCGGTCTTTTCTGGTTGGGAATGGGTGTGTACTTTTCAACAAAAATAGTTATTAATATGGATGTAATAAGGATCTTTCCGTTTGTATTAAAGAAGATTTTATGTATTTACTTATTAATCTTTAAGTATTTTACGTAATGATCTCTGAGGTGTTAGAATTAGGGAGCCGACAACACGTCCCGCGTTCAAATTCTTTGGGTTTATTTGTGGCCCAATAGTCTAATTGTAATGTTAAGAGATTTCCCTTATAAAATATCCGCCTGAAAAATTCGTCAATATTATTATGATATACCACTGTGTTTGGGACTATTTAGAAATTTACCTCCGTCATAGCTGATACACATTTAAAGCTTCTCCTTTATTGATTAAATAACAATCTCAACATGAGGAATTGTAAATACCTTTACCATATTGCAGAATGACATTACTAACAACTTCAAGATAAGTAAAACCTTTCAAGCAAAGGTTTGAAATTGGGAAGCATCTCATTAAAGTCAAACAACCTTGAGAAGAAACTTTTTATAATATTATGTGTCCATATACATTGAACAAATAACGAATCCCTTTATTCATTGACACTATCTATATCACAGTTTTTTTATGACTGTTCCAAAACTCTTTTAAATCAAAACATTCTGCTCTTAAAGAGAACTGCATCCTTTCAAATTCTGATTGAGGTATCCGACATAATTTAATCAGAGAATTGTAAATTAAGAGAGAGAATCCTTTCTTCTTCATCTTCATTTGCCTCCGTTCATAAGAACATACCTCCTTTGAGTAACTTACTTAGCCTCAAGATTTATTTCTCCATTTCTCAATATATCAACTTTAGAAGTAATTAAGATCGAGATACCTCAATTTAGCTTCAATTATACCCGCGGAAACTTCGTCTAGTCTTCTAAAACACTCGTGTTTAAATTATTCGATGTAATTTTAAATGTTCAGTACTTGAAATCTAATTTAATAGTAATGAAAGGGAAAATTCAAGCTGAGAAGTTTCAAAATATAGAGATGGTGATGAAAAGTAAATACAAATAATATTTATGCGGACTCGCGTTTTTTTGAAAGGTCAACAGGGTAATGAGAAACCATAAGCCTTGAGAGTTCAAGGACGGAGCAATTTGCAAACGGATTGAAGGGTTACGAAGAGAAACATGCGACGTATAAAAAATTTCAATTAAAGCTGCATCGCCTTCGAATACATTGCGAGTGAAACTAGATTTTCTAGGATGAGATGCCTCTGGAGGAATATGTGCTGAGTAATTTCGCCTTATTTTTAACTTCCAAGTGCAGATCGAAGTATACGTTTTGCTTATCTAAAAAGGTCATACCAAAACTCTTAACTATAAATTTATAAATGGTTTTAGGATTCATAACATACAGAGTAATAACGAATATATATCATCCAACCCCTGGATATGGCTCGCATAATGAATAGCACATCCAAAATTTTCCGAATTTAAATATACTACAAACGCAAAAATATGCTGAGAGACTCCTACTACAATTGAAAAGATATATCAACCTATCAGTTTATTGATCAATATAAAATTAAATTCCTTTTTGGCTAAAAATCAAACCATGCAAATCCAAAGGAAACCTGCGCAAAATGACAAAGGAATAAAATAGCAGTCGAATCATCATTTATTGCTTCATATATTCACTTCCGAGGCTCTGCATTTCTAAGTTATTGGTAGCTAAGGATCTAAGCGCCAGTTACGGAATTTCGTTATTCGAAAACATTGTGGAAAACAGGTGCATTTATAAAGGGGAAAGATGAACGTGAAAAAATATTTAAAATTTTTAAAATTTACATAATATATTTTACAATATTTTAATTCGTTCATGTGATTTTCTTTTGAATTCCCCTTTTCAGGTACCTTTAATATGTTTTTATTAAAAGGCTAAATTTTGTCTCGAGGTGCATTTGGCTGTTGAGAAATATCTTATGACATTCATAGTAACAAATTCTATTTAAAAGTAGTTGCTTTCTATGTGATGGATGATTCACATAATGTTATTACGCTGTCTTATAGTTTCCTAGAGAGTATATTAATTTTATCTTCATTAGTATAGGCACTCTTCTGTACTTTGACCAGGGGGGGAATCACAGCTCAGAAGTTGATAGCTACAATGTCCTCGTTTCCTCAAAAAAATGTATACTTTCAACCTCCTCTTCCACCTCAAATAAATATGAAACTTGGTAGTATTCTACTCGTGTGTATTTAGTTAATCAATTAGTTTCTGTAAGTTCATTTTCTTGGTCATATTATTCCAATGAATTTAATTTAAATACGCTGAAAATGGGTATGTAACTCATTTATCGTGGTTAGTGTGCTAACCCCCAGAGCCAGATTAGATTTTTTCAAATCTAGGTTATGGAAGGTAAATTGCTTTACTTTGATTGATTTATATTTACAACTGCCATTGATGAATCGCAGGGATATTTGTGTAAATATAAATCTGATTCCATCTTTGTTTCATTCATTGGAACAGTTTGCTTATCCCTGGAATGCAGAAAATTTACCTTTACTCCGTTGCTCAGAACCCTCGCAGAGAAAAATCCTGGCATCTCCCGACTGTATTAAACAAAGGTATTAACACATAATAAAATTTAGTTCCCTGATTACGAACGAAACAGTAGTCTTATCATTGTCGGGCACGGAGAACAAATTTTTAAAGGTAGCCGAATCTTAGTACAGTCTACGATATTTAATGATAACTCCGAAATATGCCTTAAATGTTTCTTTCTTTAACAAGCATACATAGTTTAGTAAAATTTTACATTTGAAAAAGCGTTTAAATTAACTCAACGTTCGTATTGAAAAGGGACTTCATGCCTCCAAATATGGAATATGTGATAATATTAATATGATAAATTCGGAATAATTCCAAAAACGTAACAGAATTTTACGACTCGGGAAAGGTAAGAGTTATGAGTGAACGGGCATACCCTTAATCCTGCTGAAATTGAAGAAAGCTGGATTATCCGTTCCCGGATAACTGAGATTCTACTGTTATATCGATTTCAGCATGCTAAGGGCACGCAAAACGTTTAGTGCATATGTTAAAGGAGAAATGGAGCGCATGAAACGAATCGATCCCTTTTGGACCGCCAACGTAATTTCCGAATTTAGGCGCCAATTTCTTCGGCTAATCCGTTCCTTCTTGGTACCAATTACACAAACCCCCGCAGCAAAATGCACGCAAATGCTACATCAAAAAGCCTCACATCGACGGCCGTTTTCCGAGGGAAGACTTCCCAGATCCGCCGGTGCTTTGGCTGCGCAATTCAGCCGCAGTTTTTAACCGGAAAAAGAAGTTACGCGATCCGCCGAAAGATGGAGCGGCGCCGATATCACATCTGATGGGATCCAGAAGCTAGAGCGGAAATTCTTTCGGAATCGAAGCAAATGACAGAGAGAATCCTTTCTCGGGAAGTAGTTCCGGTGAACGGGATAAGGAGAGCGGGATGGAAATGGCTTTTTTCTCCGTGGAGAATGAGGAAATAGAGGAATAGGAAGCGGATACGGCAGTAAGTGAATGCGGAAACCAGAAAGCTACAACGGAGTACTCCTCGGATAAGAATTCCACGGCTCTTTCCGCGGAAATGGCCCGAGACAACAGAAATAATTTCCGCAGGCGATGTTATCGGAGGAATAATAGAAAACGAACGTCTCATCCCACAAAACGTGCTTAGTTTCCACATTGTACGATCTTTCATCCCTTTAACATCAAGGGTTAAATGTAAAAAGGGACTGCGAAGTCTCAATCTCACCCTTTAATAAAGACGTTTTATTAAAATTATCATTATTATTAAAATATTCAGGGTAATTTTATGGGCGATTAAAAGTAGGTAACTAATCGCTAGTTATTGTTATTTTAAAAAAATATTATTATATTTTTATACGAGTATATCCGTATCTCGTATATCCCAACATAGACATCCTGTAAGGCTAAAACCTGTCGACAGGACGGAAATGAACTATTATAATAATGAAATAACCATAAAAGTAATAGATAATGCAGCTCATTGCTCACAATACAAAAACTAAACTGAACGAGCATATAAGTACAACCGAAGAACACAGCCAAAATAAATGACATTGTGAACCAAATTTTACGAAATAACAAAAATTTTACCGTGTATCATATAACAGATATAATTATTCAAACAGAAAATTACCTGAACATTAAAAATACAAATGAGAACCAGAATACATCAACTCATCGTATTTATAATAGATCTTCGAATCAATACTTTACATATTTAAATAAGTAGTTAGTACACTTCCAGACATACTCATGGGGTCATACAAAATGTTATATTTGTTCCACAATTGAGGAACGATATACTCCAACCTATATTTTACATATGAAATGTATTATTACTAATATTATTATTATTACTGTTAATTGTTATTACATAAACATATAACGTCGTTTTACAATACCGTTCTATCATCTGACAGATAAACTAATTTAAGGATTTTAAAACTGTAATCATTATGTTTTAGAAGTGTAGTAATTTTAATTTGTATTGAGCATGCTATCAATCTGTCCAGAAGTATCTTGTAGAATTTGGTACTACAAAATTGACAAAAATAAAATCTACATTTTCGGAAGACATACGAGTAAATGGTGCCCTATCCAGCACCAGACTCAAGGATCAAGGAACCCAAACGTATACTAATTCTGCTGGAGTCACACACCAAGAGGAAATGGGGAATGGCAAAAAAAGCTGTAAATAATTAGTTTTACTTATATCTTCATCATCTTGTTTACTTTAGGTTAGGTTAGGTTAGATTACTTCAAATATAAGAGCCTATCTCCACTACTTCCTAAAATAACAAACAATTCTATTAGCCCTATTCGGGGGTTATAACTGCCTTAGAGGGTTTCCACCGCTCATAAACACTTCCTTGTAGCCTATGAGCAACAAAACAAAAGGGTCAGACCGACCACGAAGAGATAATTGATGCACTGAATTATTGTCTTTCAGTGACCTCCCATTTAAAAGAGGAAAAAATGACTACGTTAATTTAAGATGAATAAGTTCATTCCAGTATTTGGCTCCTGAGGTTAAAAAGGTTTTACTGCAAATTTGACTTCTATGGATTGGAATCATGAGTTTACCAAAGATGGAAAACATCAGATGGTTCTATGCTAGCAAGGTTCGGTCACGAGTATCCCTCTTTTGATTTGGGATTATGGGTTTGGGGATCAACTGTTTAACATTATAGAAAATAATGTTTGAACATATAAATTTTAGGGAATTTTACTGTTATTTTTTAAATAATTCATCTTGTCACCACGGTGCATTAGGTCGTTATATCAAACTAAACTCAGGCATGCATAAAATAAAGAGAGCCGCATTCCTGTTTGTCATGTATTATAAAAGTCCAGACCATAGCTACGTGGTATAAAATACTCAAATTCAAATTTAAGTTTATTAGATTAAAACATAATCATCTCGAATTTTTTATAATGAAAATTAAAATGAAATATATTATTAAAAAATATGACATTAAACAAGTTTCTTTGCTCAAATTATTGAAACTTGTCGTAAACTCCTTTAAAGCCACTCGCAGAATTTCTGTGAGGATCGTCAAACTTGAACGATATATCGAATTTATGAATTCCTTTTCCAAGAATAACTAACGAACAAAATGTTTGTTACTCAGTCAATTTAACAGGATTCGGTGTAAAAGAAATAAGAGAACGGATTATAGTTTTTTAACAGGAGCCGCACTCGCTTCAAGGAAGACCCGCATTTGCCCACCACTGATCAATTTCCAGCAAATTCAAATCATATCATTTATTTATCTTAAAATGTTTACATTACAAAGAAACGAATTCCCATAAACTCACTTGTATACTTTTCTTTGGCTCATCATTACTCTATACTAGTAATTAAGATAAAATTGTTCGGTAAATAAAGCTTTTGGTTAGAAGGATAAATGCGCTGAGCTGTTACAGTGGAGTGAGTTTACTAATCATAGGGCATTCTTTCAGATCCTCGAAATGGTCCTCTGGCATTTGCAACTTTTACATTCTGGGAGTGTCTAATATTTCAAAACACATTCGAACAAAGCGGTTCCGTGAAACGAACATCGTCTCCCTTTCTGTCTGATGCTATGGGACTTGAATATATGATAGCGCTTACAAGGGAAAAGATAAAAAGGAATCCTCAGAATAGAGGGCGTGGGTCGCTTCCCATTTGGCCTTTTCACTTCAATCGATAACGTTTCTGCCTTAATTCATTCTCTCGGTGGATCTTAAAATTTACAGCTGGAAATTGTCTTTGACATTTGAAAGTTATCTGCCTAGAGGTAATTGAAAATGTAAAATCAGAAGTACATTTCAGCGGATCTGCTGCGTCTGAATTTTAAGCTCGATTCAATTACATCAGTAGTTATCAGATTATATGAAAAATGCTATGGTTATACTCATATTGATGCATAAAACCTTATCTAGTTTGATTGCATAGTAAAATCAGTGTTTGGAGTGGGTCACATATTCATATTAATATATTACTAATAACAACTGGAAGAAGAAGGGCGATATTGTTAAACTGTTTTTATTTAACAATTATATTTGGATGAGAATTACTGAAACCAATATATTTACATTTATGTATCTATATTTCTGAAACATATTGATTAGACTAGATTATATTTATTAAATGGACATAAAAGATAAATAAATACTTCCGTATGCAATATAAAACATTCCCTTTTATATTGCATACGGAAGAATATATTAGATACAAAAATATCCCTGCCACACATCATTCATTATATCTTGGAATTATCATTTAATGACGATCATTCTTAGCTATGCTCCTTTACTAGTTAAATAAGATAATTTGGCCAATTTCTGTCCATAAATAATGACAGTAAAACCAAAGAGCAATTACGAATAACCACGAACTTACCCGGATGATAACCCGTGAAGAATTCCTTTTCAAAGAGCAATTAGTTGAACGTAGCCGAATATGACGAGCCCCTTAAAATGTTTGTTTATGTGACCCGCAACACAGCTGTGTATCTTCTGTTGCCTAAATATACGGCGCGAATTATGCTCTGTATATTCAAGATGTCTTATCTTAAGCACATCACTTCGAAAATCGTCTATAGTGTAGGGTACATATGTAGATACTACATCAACATACGTACCCTACAGACCGCCTTTCGGTGTGTGGCAGAGGGGGCATGCACCATAACTCGACTACGCTGATCGCGTTTTCTATCGCGTATAGTTCGCGGAAAAATTGCATTCTTGAAACGTTGTAGCAGTTAGTTGTAGCATCAGCAGTATCAGAATGGTCTACATGTAATACGGAGGACGCTTAATATCAACCACATCTTCTATGAACGTACTATCTCTCAACTGATTAAGTAAATTATGTCTTTGTTTAATATTCTATCTTTTATAGATTCCCATTCTACGTCCTGATGACGAGATGCATACGAATATTTAAGGTACTTTTAATTAATTACACATACAAGAAAAGATCTAGTGTTTTCCCGGCGTAGCTGCTGAAAGAACATTTCTGGGGTCTCCAGCCGGGTAAAGGTTCCGGATAAATCCGACGTCCTGAATTCGTTCTGAAGATGGCCACGGGGGATGTGGCCGAAACGTCNACATTTCTGGGGTCTCCAGCCGGGTAAAGGTTCCGGATAAATCCGACGTCCTGAATTCGTTCTGAAGATGGCCACGGGGGATGTGGCCGAAACGTCGGATTTATCCGGAACCCTTACCCGGCTGGAGACCCGAGAAATGTTCTTAATTACACATATGTTTATTAATACAATTTAACTAAGAAGTGAATCTTAAAATATCCTAATGTCGTAAAATAATAATTATCAACTTATTTGTTGAGCGAATGCTAGTTCAAGAAAACTACTTTTACATTCAACCTTATTTCTTGTAACCATACAACTATAGCATATACTGCTCCTCATACATCCCAGGCTCTTACCATAACCCCTACTCATACATTCCCGGGAATATCAGTGTTTGATGATCGCGGATTCTAAATACACATTCGAGATGTTTCGTTTCTTTCTGCAGTACTCCTTGGGGAAAGGAAATTTTGCTAGAATTCTGATCCAAGTAATGGAGACGATGGAGTAAAATTAAGCATAAAAATATTGTCTTCGTCACTGAAGCAGAGAAATCCTAGATATTTCACATTCAAAGTCTATAAGTACTTCTAATAAAAATAGAAATTGGTATAACTTTTCATATATTAAGATTAAGAGATACATTAAACTGCAAACTAAGATGGTTATCGGTTTTCCTTTCAGCCCCTAATTTACCAGCAATTTTCTTTAATATTTATTCTTCAATCGAATAATTCGCATACAATGGAACTAGAATGAACAAAATAACATAAGATGACTCTTTTATGTATCTCAGATTCCGACTCATTGAAATTAAACGTAAAAAATATCTTAAATAACTAAAAAAACAAGAAATCATTGTACTCTCGAATCTTACTAGCACAAAAATGGAGGAGGAATTACGTTTCAATTTCAATAAAATGTGAACCAGCTTATATAGGTTGCTTAAGGGTTTGGAATGATACCCCCAGTCGTGCCAATACACATACCGCCAGTTTTACCATTCCAGGATAACCTATAGAACCAATTGATATTTGTCATATTGTTAATCGAATGAAGCGCTATCGTCAGCATAATCGGTAATAGATTTATGGTGCGTCGGTATCAATGCAGATAATCCTCTATTCTAAAAAGAAGTGGTTAGCATGCCATGCACCACAACCCCAAGGTATCGGGTTTGAATCCTTGCTATTCTGTTTTTTTTCTGACTACCTACATCTGTTCATCACCACAATTGGAGATTTAATGAGCTATGACATTCGAAATGAAATGTTTATATGCTCTACTGCATATTAAGCAAGAATCTGCAAAACAGAATACTAGAGTTACATAAGAATCGTATAATAAACATTGAGAGCCCTTCAATCACAGAATCAGAATATATGTACTGTATTACTATATGTACTTAGAAATTAAAAAAGAGGAAAATGCTCAGAATAATGAATCAAAGAAGAGGCGATGAGAAAGACTACAATTAGTAGTTTTCCTCCCTAGCTGATAATGAGGAGAACTTTTTCTGTCGCAGACGAGATAATTCCGTCGAAGTAGGTTAAGTTAGTCGGAGAAAGAGATTCATTCATTACCATTTTTCATCACTTGAGCATTTTTTCTTATTTCCGAGCGGAAGTCTGTTTCTACTAATTCGTCCCCAGCTTGTCTCCCGTTGAGTTCACTTCTGGAAGTCCGAGGGAGAAGTTCGCGGACAGAACTCCGAGAAGATTAATTTACGTTTTTATGAAGGGACCGCGCGTAGTATTTAAGGAAGCCAATGAAGAGATACCCATTACTTACGCAAAAGAGACTTTTGATCGAGAGAGCAGGAAGTGAATCAAAAGTATGTTCTACTTCATAACTTATGATTCGTCGTATATTGCCCACTGTCTTCCAGAAATGAGAGGTTAGAAAGTCGTCCTACGTTTCCATCTACCGATCCCAGCTCGTACAGAATGCCTGATTAATGATGAAAGTTCACACACAAAGTTTAAAATGAACTTTCCATCAATATTACCAAACTTTTTTTTTAGTTTTTAGGATTTAAAGAGAACTCCCGTAAACACACTGGTGAGAAACCTTTCAGATGTGATGTGTGTGAATACAGCACAGCTTATAGAAAAAGCTTGAAGATTCACACCATTAAACACACTGGCGAGTTACCTTTCAAATGCAAAGTGTGCAATTTCAGAACTTCAAGAAATGCCTCCTTGAAAGACCACATCCGTAAACACACTGGTGAAAAACCTTTCAAATGTGATGTTTGTGACTACAGCACAGCTTATAGAAAAAGCTTGAAGATTCACACCAGTAAACACTCTGTTGAAAAACCTTACAAATGTGATTTATGTGANCGAACATGATGTACTTAAAATGTCTTCATTATTCATTCATTATTTCTAGTGCTCAGGGATTGCATTAGGTATTGAAATTACCTATTTACCAATTACACTATCGTTACTTATGAAGTAGCAAATTATAACTTAAAGATTCATAACTTTTACATATTGTAAAATAGTAAATTCTTACAATTTTATCGTAAAATAATGGCATGAATTTCTCATTGTATCTCATTTGATTTCCACCATATCTTAAAGTTTTGAAAACATTATGAAACGAAAATAACAGTTTAATAATACCTTATTCTTTAAAGATGGAAACATTTATCACATTTTCACTGAGTGAGATACGTATCTATACGTGTAGATACGTATACAGTCCTATGATTCATAACATTTTCTTGACCGAGGAAATGCCTTAATCTTTTCATGTTATTTCAAATTATAAAATAGAACACAAGTGTAAATTTTCGATAATTTTTCCTGAACATACATCAAACTTTGATTTCCTATTTCACGGTCCATTATTGACAAAAAACGTTTTCTTCTTTAATTTTCCGCTATCGCAGGTCCATAGGTGTCACCATTTCCATCCAATAATAATGTCAGCCATTCTCTTCATTTCCACACATCTTTTCCATTACTTTAAACTGTCGATCTTCCTCACTCTCTTATTTCTTCTTTTTTACCCTTTCCTTTACTTTTCCTTATAATATTTCTCTTACCAAGCATTTCCTTCTTAAAAAATTTCCAATCCAGAGTTATTTTCCTTTCACAGATTAATTTAATCAATATACTCTCTCCTTTTATTCTTCGAACCGCTAACTTTCAGTATAAAAAATGTAAATAATTATATTTTTATTTGCTATAGTGTTAAATATATTTATGAATAAGTTCTAAAATAGGGAAGCATCATAAATCAGCGTCCAGAGACATTATTCTACATTATTTTTTCTTTAAATGTACAATTCACGGACGTCTAACACTTCAATAAATGTAAATTAGTGTTCTACATTAAAACGAATAGAAGGGGAAACCCATTTTGTCATAATCAACCTTAAAGTGTTTCTTACAGAAAAAATAAAATCAGAGTTTTTCACGAGAATGAATGTATAAATTTATATTATTTACTATTTCAAAAGACAAACAAACCTTTAAACCCGATTATGAAATCTTAAAGACGTACGCCCCTTTAATTTATTCAGAAAAAATCTCATGGCCAAGCTTTTCTCGGTTAAGAAATATATGATTAAAGTGCGGTGCAAATGGTGAAGCCAACTTTCCAGACTACAAGATAAGCTACGCGAAGTTCTTCGTGGGCCACTGAAAATAAATTACACTGCCCTAAACTCCCGAACTCTGACATGAAAATCGCCTCTTTAAATTAAAATTGTGGGTATATCGCTCTTTCGACAACGTTTGGCCTAAATTACTATATCGCAGTTCAGCTTGTATTCGTATACTTTTGAGGTGAATTTTGCTCAAACATAATCTCAAAGAAAACCTATAACATTTGGTAAGACAAAAGGTGTCTTGTATAGGCTTCGAGCACCGGTATTTCTTAAAATAGTTCTCTCGATTATTTTAATCACCTGCTAACATAATATTAGCACGTAAATCATAAGGGATTAATATTAGGAAAAATAATATGTTGGGGTATTATCTTTAAAGTTATGAAATTATATTAACGTTTTAGAGTGATATTCTTGCAAACAATTTTTATGGATAATGTGTCAATTTATTAATAATTACATCAATAACTATAATATTATACGTGATACTATATAATATTATTGTATTTGTTACTTATAATTTTCACAATTAATAATCTATGATGGATATGGTATACATAAGATAGACAGATTATGTAATTTAAATTATGTTTAATTAGTAAAAATTTGAGTCAATACATTAAAAAACTGAAAAAATTAGAAATAATCGATAGGTCCAACCTTTATCCCCCAGAAAAACTCCCACTTGTTGAGCATTACACCCTTGTAGTAGCAATTATTAAAGTTCTTCATCAGCTCAGGTCATTTCACACGTGAACCCCTGCCGGGAATCGAACCCGGAACCTCTTTCACCGAGCTCGAACGCGTTATCCATATAGCTATCCGGAGGCCCATGCATTATTCCCTAATCCTGTAATCCACCCACTCTTTCCTCATTCAACCCTTCCTCCTGTATTTTTGTTTCTTAACATCCAACCAAACGGTCCCATCTTTTTCCCTAAATTTCTTCGTGTGTATTACGAGGGAGAGTCAAATGAAAACCTTAAATATTTTTTAAAATTTAATTTATTGAACAAAATTGGAAAATAGGTGTATTATTTCTTTACATAGTCTCCATTATGTTCAACACACCTCCTACAGCGCGTAGGAAGTGCTCGAATTCCTCCAAAAAATATATCTTATGGTTGTGTGTGTAGCCACTTGTGCACCGCATGGTGTACCTCTTCATCGGAACGAAATTTCTTTCCTCCCGTTGCCACTATGAGTGGTCCAAACAAGTGGTAATCACTCAGGCTGAGGTCTGGTGAGTAAGGCAGATGTGGAAGAGAATCAGAGAGAATGTCAGCGATGGTTGCAACTGTTGCACAGGCAGTATGAGGCCGAGCATTGTCATGTTGCAAAATGACACCTATAGTCAGACAACAACGTCGCTTTGAGCTGGTTGCAATCCGAAAATTTTTCAACATATCGGAATATGATGCACTGATTATGGTGTTTCCCCTAGGATTTGTAGTGTTCCAAGATAATGCCTCGTTCATCCCAAAAGAGAGTCAATATAACCTTCCCTGCAGATTGCTGCGTCCGGAACTTCCTGTGTTTTGGCGCAAATCCTTGCTTTCTCTCTTTTTTTCGGGTTGGCGGTGGGAAACCAAGTTTCGTCTCCTATAATGATTCTCGCGAGTAAGCTACCACCTTCTGCTCCTTCTGCTTCAAAGCGCCGCAAAAGTTCTTCACAGGCATCATCGCTTCGCTCTTTCAGTTCTGTAGCGAGCTGCCATGGTACCCACCTTGCAGACTCTTTGTGAACCTTAAACACGTCATGAATAATGTGATGTGCTGAGCTATGACTAATGTTCAGATTTGTGGCTATTTCATCAACCATCACTCGGCGATTTTCCACCACAATGGCTTCAACAATAGACTGGTGTCAAAACGCGGTGTGCCTGACCTGGGCGGGGAGCGTCTGCCACAGAAGTCATACCGTATCTGAACTTTCTACTCCCTTCGTACACTTCCTGCAGTAAAAAGCAAGCATCACCATACTGTACATTCATTTTCCAAAGGACTTCAATAGGTTTCGTTCCTTCACTGCTCAGAAAACGAATGTCAAAACGTCGCTCTTAGTTGGTGCATGTCGCAAGCGGGGCAGCCATTTTAAATTAGTATTGCGGCTGCATTTTGCTTGTCTGCAGTATGCTGCCATGGGCTGGACATTCTTTAAAACATTGGTAACAGTACTGCCAACTTAAAGAACAATGGCGCGAATATTCTAATTTTTATTACATTTTTAAGGTTTTCATTTGATTCGCCCTCGTACTTCATCGCCTATTGATGGTCGATCTGTGCCAAAAGCGGTCGTTTCAAATATTTCCTTGTAAATATATGAAGAGTAATTTTTATTCATACATATTCTTGTTATGGATTTCCACACTGTTAGGCCTTTCACAATTTATTTCAATTGACAATAATTTAATTTAATAAGGACTCAGGTCCCCTTGAGATACAATAGAAATGAAACGAAAAAATGAAATGGAACTGCTTCATTGAAAACTTCATTGTTGGAAAGACATTTCAGAGAAATATTTGCGTAGGAATAAATTCATTGGAATGACAGGATATCGTAGTGGGCTCTAAAAATGAATGGGAGCCTAATTTAAAAGGTGCGTGGGTGTGGATTTCATCAACTACGACGTGAAAACCTTTCATGAAAGCGGACAATATTGACAATATAAATTGATTTATAAGAAAAGCTTCCACCAAATAATGCGTATTCCGCCCTTTATACGTGATGATATTTGCATTTTCTCTTATTAAAGTCACATTGCGTAGGAGTTACTTAAAATCTTAATACATTCTAAACATAAACTAATTCATTGCAACACAAATTTTACAATTAATAAATGTGCTCTAAAAATATACGAATCTCTTGCATATTCTTCTGTATGCTCCTCTAAAGATAATGCCAACAAAAAAGAATAAGAGCATTGATTGAAAAGTATACACTTAAAGTAATTCATCGGTTTATAAAGGCGATTAACTCCGAGATGACATTTCTTAAGAGAAACTGTCTTTATTAGAATTCTATTTCTCCATAAGTTGCCAAGTTGTTAACAGCATGTAAATAATGATTTAAAATACTTATTTATTTAGCTATAAAGCTAGAATGGGCATTAACAATTTTGCTTTCATTACGTATGAATTTTCCTATTCAAGTATATGGTAGATAGATAGATTGATTGATAACATATATCAATTCTCTGGGTACATAAATCCCTAAACAAAGATACCCCATGAAAACATACATTTTGTAACAGAATATCAATAAAAAGCTACAGAAAACAGAACTCAAACATAATAAGAACAAAATACCAACAAAGTACAAAAAAGGAAAGTTTACATAATCAATATTAAACAAATTTAATACATTAAAAATAGATACATAGGAGAGAGAGGGCATTATACAACTTTACCCATAAATTTTTGTATGCTCACACTGGTTTTGTTGGTTTGGCAGGGAATTTCAAGTAATTGTGGAGTAGACTCTGAAGGATTTATGGAAAGTTGTTTTATGTGCGACATGGATTATGGGAGACATGGATTTAAGGACTTACTTTTAGTTTGCGTAGGTCTAGTAAGGAGGGTGTAGTTGAAAATAGTTCGAGTAGATACCTTGGTTTCCCATTTTTAAATAAAATTAAAAATTAAATTATTAAATGAAAAATGAAACGTATACAAGAGTTCTGCAGCCGCTGAAATCTACCGGTCATTTCATGGGATAATTCCTTGAAGTACAATAATCTAAGTGAAGATAAATGAATGTTGCTACTCGCTACCTGGTATGTACATGTAAAATACTTCTATTAGTTTTTAGATAATATAACTTTCTATTAATCCCATCGGAGATGCGCTAATATCCCACAAAGTATTCGTCAGCAAAGTCCGAGAAACAGAGAAAGTAGATTCGATAGCAAGTTTATCCGAGTAAACTGTAAATATAATGTGCAATACATTTCTCATGATCTTGCTACCTAGTAAGTCCTGGTGAATGGAATATTTTTCATTTGTCTTTTGGTAGAGGATAGAGAAAAATGTATCTTTCACTTACTTCTATCTCAGTTTTGTTCATGGCTGTGATAATATGAAAGCTACTGAGGTATGAGTAATGCTAATTAATTACATTGGTTGAGGTCCCACCTTTTTCAATACTACGAAAGGTGTTACTTGTGGAGCAATTGTGATTCACTTACGTGGTCTTGTTCCGCTTATAGAGTTCAGTGAGGAAAGCAATGGCAAACTACCTCACTCCTCATTTTGCCTAGTCGCCTCCGCCCCCTCTCCAAAGCTTTACGCTGCTTATGCCAGAGGAACGAGGTACAGACCAGCCTTCAGGCTGAAGACTACCCCCTTTTACATCATGTATCACTTTTACTAAACTTTTACTGAAAATCAACCAAATACATTTCATTCTAAATCAAGCAAATGACAAATGAAGCAGAGTTAAAAGAAGTAACATCTGGTGCCGATGCTTTGATCCTTACGGACGGTTTCGAATGATTTGGGAATATTAAAGACCACTCACGCGATAATCCCTCGTGGAATCGCCGTTATTTAACTCATGTTTACCAAAACCCCTCTCGGGATGAAATCGCACGGGACGCTTCAATTTTCCCCACGAATTACCCGGATTTTCCCTTTCATAATTCGCTAAAGATGGGCGATGGAACGGTTCATTTGATTGGGAGGAAAAGAAGGGGAGGTAATTAATGTACGATCCCCTCGTCTTCGATCATCATTATCAATTGGACCAGATCAGCTAATGCATTCGGTTCGGCAGTACCTATCTCAATCAACGGCTCATTTGTATCATCAAGTAACAATGCACGAATGCGCATACAGGAGCAAAGAAGAAGAGCAACGTACCGCACACCGCAAGCCTACCACAAACTCGTTCCACAAACAAACCGACTTTCCAACTATTTCCTGCGTTTTTCAATCCGAAAACTACGCTGAAAGTTGTCCACTCTGGGGATTCCTACGCACAAACGGAGGCTTTTGGTTCAAAAGGGGCCAGAAGGTGTAGCGCCTGTCCCAAGAAGCACTTCTTCCCCCCGCAGATTGAGGCAAACTTTTATTCGATTAAATTAAACTTTATTTCGGTCTCAGTGTCTTTAGAAAAGAAAACCTCAGCACCGGTCAATAAAAGAGTATTACTTCCCTTGATCGATATCCTTGTTTGAACTGACGTGTCGATTCGTGTAGAGAAAAATCATGAATGCATTTATAATTAGCGAACATTATAATGATTAGTTGCCTTTGGGATTTCCCAAATACCACTTTTCAAAATAAGTTCACTAGATGACCATATTATAAAATGCATTAACTTTAATTATCAAAAGAATATAAAATCTCTATGGATGAGAATATATGCTATGCTTTTACTTTATGTGAGAGCAATATTAGTGCATCATAATCTTCACTTAAACTACAGGACATAGTATCTCAAATCAAATAGCATAATTTGAAGCTAATTCTCCTGATGATCATGCATTTAGGGGCTCATTAAAACTCTGTTTCAATTAGAAAAAATTCCGTTCTCTGAATTAACAACTATGAATATCTATAGCATATCCTCTATAACATATATCATTCTCATTCTGAGTATATAATTCATAGATGTATTTAAATATATTTCTGCTGACATTTCTTAAAAAATGGAATATTTAACATCCATTGAAGTACGATATTTTGATGTAATAATTAGAAAGCAACAGAGATTTGATAAATGCTAAATAATGGAATATAACATGATGTCTCCTCCCTGATTTATATAAAGGTTGTTTTTATAAGCTCACCATGCATCACATTCGTGGACATTTACAATCAAAGTAATCTAACTCAGTCATGATAATAATAATAACGATAATCCACTTTATTAGGGCGAGATTGAGAATATCAAGTATTTACTCACATATTACTTATTCAGTAAAGAAAGAAAATGCAAACTTCCTCACTTTCCATCTTGTCTAGTAAACCTCATTCCTGATACAAGGTTTATATGGTGATATAATAGTGGAAGAATTGAGAATCAAACTGGCCCTCAGGATGATTACCTTACTGACAGATGTATCTACACGTACATGGATACATTGTCTTCATATCTTTCGATGCCTGTGATATACCTGTCTCAGAACGTTAGTATTTTGGTTTATCTATTTCTATAATGAAGACCATTAGTCAATTAGAACAACTCCTTTCCTACTTCCATTTTATATATTTTCTGATTTCAGAATAGTATTTTCAACATCTACTATCTACTTTACAGCTTGTGTTCTGAACAGAAATTTAACAATATCTTCTTGCACAAAACTTACAGAATTGGCATCGAAACTAAAACATAATTGATGCCAAATAATATTACTGGCTCTATTTGAGCGTAATTACCATACACATTGAATAATTGAAGTTTCCTCGGATGATGTGCTTTTGCCGTCTGTGCAAAAGCTCTCTTTTCTTCGATAGAGCAGGAAAACGTGCAGCCTATATCCAACGCGTTTATTAGCGTTCTTGTCTCGTGAAGCAAATGGTGACAATCATTAGGTCTGTCTTATTCCGGGAATTGAACTCTTATCCAGGCTGGGCTTTAAGGCGAACTGTTTCAAACTCACGATCCTCGGGCACGGAATCCGATAGACTGGGCTCTCAAATCTCCGAAGTAATCCTCTCAAAGGTCATTGTCCAATAAACCCTCGAAAAAAAGACAATCTGAGCCAACTCCTTGCAGGACAATCCCTCCAAAATAATCCCATCGCCGAAGACAACAACGATTCTTCTTTAACAATCGATAGACCTTGCTCATTGTTGAGGAAACCGTTCGGGAACCGACCGCTAAAGCTATATAAAGCTCCTTTAGGCCGGTGACGTCACAAGGCACACACCTATTCCTTTGACTGCAGCAAGGGGGCCTCGAATTAATCCTGTCCCTTTTCCCTCCATTCCCCTAGGTGATGCTGGAATTCCGCGTCTGAGAGAAAGTTGGACGGAGGGAAGCCATTCCGGGCGTTCGTCTTTTGTTGGGATCGCAAAACCATTCTCTGTCCCGTGTCCGCATGGTCGGACTCCATCCTTCCCTCGCCGACCCAATTCCCTCTCTCTCTTTTGCCCTTCTGAATTTTTCCCTCCCTTACCCCTTTCTTCCCGCACCTCTTATTCTTTTGACGCTTCGGCTAAGAAGAACAATTGCGCCCGACGGCCATCTTGCCGCCGCGCGTTTTGGAACGGCGCACGACCTCCGGTGGAGAGAGAACGAAATAAAAAGATCGCTCATTTTTTTTCGACGGAGCGTAAAGAAGGGGTGGAGACGGTCGCAATTACTCTGAGTGAGATTGAGTTGGATCGGGGCATCATTCCTCCCTCCTTTTGTTTATATTTTTTTCCTCTTCCTCCCGCGCGTTCGCCGGCTAGCGTTCAACTTTTTTCCGTTATTTTCCATTTCTCTGTCCGCCGCAAAAGGACAGAGCCCTCGGAATCATTCCTTGCTTATTTTTTTTGTCTGTCCTTTTTTCCCTCTTTCTGCGCGCCACACAAAGAAACATTTTGCGTCGACACGATCGTTTCTGTGCCGTTTCGCATCTCAAATTTTCTTCCTGCCCTCCCCGAACAAAAGAGCGCGACCTTGGGATATTCTTTTATTTAGCGACAATGAAGCTCTCTCTTTCCTCCCACTTACGTTCCTTTCGGAGTCTTCCTTTTGTGGGACTTTCACAGAGAAAGAGAGAGGGACTAGGAGTTTAAATTATGTTACGGGTCGTCGATGCGAGCATCTCTGGTCCATACAAGAAAGAAACCGTAATTTCAGGGGATGTTTACGTCACCGGAGACGTAAAGGGAAACTGCTTTGAATCTTACAAAGGAAACTTGAAAGTTATTTGAGCTAATATATATTGTATAAATGTCCTCGAGACAGGCAACAAGTTATTCCCGTTTTGATGAATTACGGTTCCGAAACCGTGAACTCTCTTACGGAGGGTTCCGATTTTCAACAATGGATGAAATAATTCATTATTCAGCAGAAAATAACGAGTGGTAACGAATCAAAACTCATTCTGCATGACGTATAATAGTTTTGAGCGTTCAATTTTGAAATTAATAAGAGCGTTAAATTGTATTCGAAAACAGATATATTCATTTCTATGACGGTTTAAAATACCGTTCCGATTTTCGACAATGGCTGGAATAATTTCCTTCTTCGCCAGAAAATAACGAGCGGTAACGACACATAACACTCATTTTGCACGACGTGTTATAGTTGTGAGCATGACACTTTGAAATTAGTAAGCAGGCAGGTAACTTTTAGTAGAAACCTGAGTGATAATCATTCCTCTACCGAATAAATTTTTTTTAATGAATGCAAAAACAAACGCAATTTTCTTGTCAAAGAACAGGTTTACTTCTTTATTTTTACGGATAATTCAAATTGGAAATTTTATTAGCACAGAAATGAAAAAATAAAAAACTGCTCCTTCCCTAGGTTTAACCTCAAAACGTATTGATGCCAGAGCTATTGCTTATTGTGAAAAACCTGCGATAACGTACTGACAGTAGGAATTAAAATTTAATAAGAAGGTGAGCAAATAAGGAAGAAGAAAACTGTCAGAAACAATCCTCGATAAACAATAAATACTCAATCATAGAGTAAATCAAAGATGTTGAATTTACGTTAAAAAAGAGTGAAACTAACAAAATAAAGTAACAAGGAAAAAAAGAAACGTTGAAATATAGAAGAAGAGAGATATTTCGCAATTATAACAAAGTGATAAGGAAAGCAATGCTGGAAGTAATCCATCCATATAGATGTTAAGAATTCCACTAGCAGCTACGTCGATTTCTTAATCAAACATTAATATAATTTAATATAGAAATTGTATACACACGTTTCATAAATTGAGTTAGGTAGGGATTGAGATAGGTAGAACATAAGGAAGGAGTTGAAAATAGTAGGGAAGCAAAAGTAATAAAGTAATTGTCTCGACTTCATTTGGCCGTTTAAGTCCATTGAGGCAACTTCCACAATAAACCCTTTATATACAACAGCATCAACCGTGCCACACTAAGATTCAAATTTGTGTTGCTAGGCTAGAGTGCTAACCCATACTCAAAGATGAAGACCCTCGTAAACACTATCTAAATCGTAAACACCATCTGCCGTAAACACCATCTACCGTAAACATCTTTCTCTACTTCCAATGAAACAATATTTCAGTGGTACCTTGAAACAAATTCAAACTTCAATTTCATTCCAAATGTATGCCGGATTATAATAACTATAAATTATACTATTCTGCTGTGTTACCCGAAGTCAAAACACGATGTTGAACAGGATTATGTTTCCATTTATCCGGTATCAAACTAACGAGGATTTTAGTGGTATTTAAAGAATATATCTCGAATTATTTTCCATGTTTAATGGTTAACACTATATTATTGAAAACTGGAAAGCATTGAAAGAAAAAACCTGTAACTGGAAAACATGGTCAAAAAAGCATGAAATTTAAATTTCCATCATCGCAAAGCTCGAAAAAATTCATTTTCCCCTTAATGTAAGTAACAAAGGGTAGAGATATTCATCAATGCTGACAGTTAATATTTCAACTTGTGAACGCAGTTTGCTCCGAGTAGATAAAAAACAGTTTCAGTGGGCGAATTTAGTGTCGGTCAGTTCATGTTTTAATTTATCAACAACCTGTAATGCCAGAATACTTCCTGTTTCACATGGGCTAACATTGAAAGAAAGATTCGTAGAATTCAAAGAATATTTCCTTTTATAGAGTTCAGATTATATATTCATTCCTACTAATACTATATAAATTTACAAGTTAAATTGAAACGTTTTAACTTCATTATTTTTATGCATCCAATGAATGAATGTGTCAAGGTCGATGTTAGATAGAGAATGCTAAAACTCTCATGCTTTTTTGAGGATAGAGCTCAAATATGCTTTACGACTTTAGCATCAAATATGAATAAAACAATACATATTTTACTGTTAGTAAATAAAAGGCCAAAGATGGATGATTTAAGATAAAAACAGAAGGGTTAGTTTGGCTGTTTGCAATAAAACTTCCACACACTTAGAACATACATTTCTGCATCTTTAATTGCGTTACGACAAATATTGAAATCGGAGATAAGGGGACTCATAAAAAAGAAATCGTGCTTATAATTTTTCATATCCTGCTTTTACTTTGTGCACCAAAGCGCCGTCACAAATTAGGATCATAAATCAATTACGTCAGAATTAGATTCGTTCAAGAAAGGTTGAGCAAGTTTCACCGGCCGTGTTCAAAGAGCATTCTGCGCTATGGAAAAAAGGGCAAAATTTCGGTTCTTTTTGATGTTAATCATCTTGATGGCGGAGAATTCTGGAAATATTTTTCCCCCTATATGCGAGTAAAGGCAAGCAGAAACCGGCGAAAATGTTTTCATTACTGCTTCGCCAGAATAAATAAGCCTTATTATTCTTTTACTAAATAACCGCGCTCCTTTCCAACAATCTGACTGATTGAGGTGAACAATTGTTTGAACAAAACATTCAGAAAGATTATTTGATTTTGAATAATATGATTTCATAATTGATTATAATTCTAAACCTAATTAAATAATTGTTTACAATTGAAAATAAATAACACCATTCTCATTATTTGCTAAGACCATTCTCTTTGGGAGGTTCCACATTTGAACAACTGTAAATTTACAAAGGAAACAAGCACTACTTTGTCCTAAAATATTAGCAGGAATTCAAAAGGAAATTCGTCGAATGACATTTGTATTATAACTAGAACCTTAAGAAAAATATCCTCCTATACTCTTGACTGTACTATACTAACTTTCTATTAAGTGTTGGTAAAGAGAGAACAAACGGTAATCTACATTAAAATGAAAGTAGGTTACATAAGGTTTGTACATGGCTCGTTTATTTTTATACACGATTCAAATATAGGTAAAGTTCATGTTAGATATTTCTGTTATAACTTACGTGCCAACTTTTTTATGAGGAAATGAGGCCTACTAGGCAAGATGAGAAGTGAGGAAGTTTTTACATGCCTTCTTCACTGAGCCAGAATGGTTCAAGCGAAGAAAATCCACATAAGTGAAGCACATTGACTCAACGAGTAGCACTTGTCGTAGCAGTCCATGAGGGGGAACCTTAATTAATGCAATTATTCAGCATCGCTCATACCCCAGTGGCATTCAAATCACCACAGCCATGAGCAAGACCGAGACAAAAGTAAATGAAAAATACACTTATATATCCTGTACTAAAGGACAATATTTCATTCATCAAGGTATGGTAGCAGGAGCATTGAATAAAACAGCCTACTAACAATAGAGCTACTGAAGTTTCAAATTATCTGAAGTATTCACTTCTATAATAATCTGAAATTGCATGTAAAAGTAATCAACTACAGCATTTACTTCATCCACTGCTAGATGAAGGAAGCAGCATACATTTCATACAGGCTAAATGATGTCTCCAACTCGGAAAGCCAGGGATACGCGATGATTAAGCATCAATGTTGGAAAATTGTTTACGCTGGAAAAGGAAAATAAAACAACCTCAACTTGGTTATTACCGAAAATTATGTATCCCGAACGAATTTCTTTTCCTGATATAATAATTGCTTTGCGCTCGGTTCTTTTGTCCCCGCGAACATTCGGAAAACAGCTCCGAAAAGCAAACTTGAAAAATCAAGTCGCTATCATTTAACAAAGCAAACACTCGGAGCGAGGACTCAACTTTTGGGATGAGTAAAGAAGAAGAGTTCCGAAATGAGACGTCGAACATCCGCTCCGAAAATTGGCGAAAATTCGCTGAGAGGGAACAAAACTTGTGCGTGGCATTTATTTCATGGAGAGATTGAGAGAGTTTTTGGTGAAAAGATCCATCGCATGCCGGTAAACACATTCATCTGTGAAGAACGTGGGCTCAAAATCAGCGTAGGAAAGTATTAATTAAGTAATAATTTTAAATGGGCTCCTTCATAATCTTAACTCATGAATAAATTAAATAGCTATTATTATCTATTACAAGTGTAATGATGAAATTTTATTACTAGTATATTTATAAACTACCCCAGCGGTTCCTTAACTACTGTCCGTAGATGATTCGAAGGGGTCCGTGTTGTAAATGCATGCAGAGCCAAGGGGTGGTTTTGGGTGTTCAAACCCTTCAATGAGAAAAAAGCCAACGATAAACGAAAACATGCTAGAAGATGGCCTCTCGTAACTATGCCATACGAACACCGCTGAATATACATGTTAAAATAAATTAGTTTCTACTTTCGTTAGATCGTTGGCTGAAGTATTCCTACCCCAGGATTGTAGGTATTGCAGTTTTTACTTCATGGCTCTAAAACCCCTATGAACTAATCCTTGCTACGCCCATGAATGTATGTCCTAATTACTGTTGTGTTCAACTTGGTTATCATTTTACTGTCGGTATATCCCCGTTAATTATATCGATCAGAGCATTTTAATACTAAACTTTTCGTAATTAAATTAATCGATTTATTAGTATTTGAAATCTAAGTAAAGTCTCAATGTTTATGTGAAGGCACACAATTTATGGGATCCGTATAACAAAAACTTGAGCAAATAGTCCACAGTCAACTAAATTTTAACACTGAGCTATACTATTATCACTCCCATATACACTAAGTAAAAATTTGACACTGACTAGAAAAGCAGTAAATCAGGAAAACTTGACTTTACAATTCCGTATCGTGCAAAAAAAATTGAATAAAAGTTAAAAATTAAAACTTAATTAAAGACGAATAAAAGTTAAAAATTAAAACTTAATTAAAGTCGAATAAAAGTTAAAAATTAAAATTTGATTAAAGTCGAATAAAAGTTAAAAATTAAATTGAAACCATCATTTGCGAACAAGACCTTACAAAAGTATGATTCAATCGTGGTCTTATATTCATAAGCGACCCTTTGTAATCAAAAACAGATGTATCGGACCATTTCATATTTTTACGTGAAAGTAAACAAAATTTTGTTTTTTGTAAAGCATTTCATCGAACATTATAGATATTGAATTGATATATACAATTAAAATTTCATGGGTTATCAAAATTTCAAGTTTTATTCAGAATTTTATTTCGATTATTTCATTCTTGTACTTTTTATTTGGATCCAATGGAAGATTTCGATAAAGTTAAGAAAGCTATCACATTTTCTTAGGGTATAGGAAAAATGCCATATAAGTTATGCCATAAGTTATTGGTTATTTTTCAACCACACGTCTGAAAATATGCAGCCAATTTCTTGAAACTAATTTCGTGAAAGTTTTTGAGTTAAGAGATGGGAAGAAATCATAGCTTTTCATATAGAAACAATAGGTTTTTGAAACGGCTAGCTACGAATGAAATCGGATTTTTTTAATTTTTCCGCATCCGTCAACTACGTACACGATAGCCAGGATGGTTGAAAAGGAATCTGGTAAAAGTTTATAACTTTCCAACTAAAAACTAAACATTATACTAGTACCTTATTATGTACTTTTACACCCACGTAACTTACTTACACACTTAACTTACGGTGACGTATATACTTAAGACTTCTATGTTAACATCTTTAATTTCAATCTTATAAAACTCGAGGTATTAAAGGACATTCTCCGCCTTCACAGCAATGCGATTTATGGTTTTCCGAAACATTTGCAGTTTTACGCAGAAATGTAACCTTTAGATGTTTAACTCAGACATAAACCGGAAAAACGTTTTCCCAATGTCGTTAAACATTCTCGAATACATTCTATTTGCACGAAAATGCACGCAAGAAAGGTGCGTGAAAATATACTACAACAATTTCTATCTACAGACCTTCTCTTAGTAAGAATAAGTTCTATTAGTAATCGAGGAACTATCTGCTGAAAAAACAGCGGGAAAGCAAAGGTGTCTCCTCAAATTTTCCAGCTTATGGTGGTGTTAAAACCACTGGATCCTCGCCATTCCCCATTATCTCCAACTCCATCTCCTGTCCACGTCCGTCCCATCTCCGCACAATTCTCTCGGCACTTCCGGCCCATCTGGATCCGATTTTAGAGCCATTTCTGGCCCTTATACATTTTAGGTCTAAGAAAGCACACACCATATAGACACCACAAAAACGTTCATAGTCAAACGATGTACGGTCTTTCTAACTGGGAGCGGGATCGTTGCAAATTCTAAGAATAAAGAAATCTCGAAAGATATATTTTACAAACGACATTAAGGCTAACAATTCTTTGTTCAATGTCCTTTGGTTAGTTATTAAACATTTAACATTAAAAGTCTTACCTATAAAGAGAAAGAGGACCGCTTTTTTAATACATAACAGTTTTAAAAACAGCTCCAAAAGCCATAGTTTGCAAAAAACCAACGGTTAGGAATTTCCAACTAGCGTAAGTTATAGTTATTCGTGACTCCGCTGTAGAAGGTTATTAATCCCTATACTTATGTCGGCAATTACGTTTCAATATTCTGGCAAATAAGAAGAGAACTGAGGATGTTTGGGAGAGGTGGGGTTTATACCTCTTTTGGTGTGACGTCAAAGAGGGAAAACGAGACAGAAGGTATCGGTCCCAGTGCATTATAATGTCTTTCTGTGTAAGTGTAAGGCTTTTGTACACATCAAATTTTTAGATCTTATATACTGACTTTTTTTTAAGTTTTAAGTTTTTTCTGTTAATTTTGTGAATGTGATCTTGAATGTGTTTACACTTGATTTATTTATTTCCTTATGTTTAAAGTGAGCTACGTGTGTATCTGATTTATATTTATCTTATCGTCTGTCCGTTACAGACTTGGTCGCCTTTTTGATATGATATTTCGTAGATGCCAGATTTACAAGTAAGTAAGAATACAAGTAGCCACTAATGGTTGAGTTTATTGATGTTGAAAATCTCAAAAAACATTGACGTTTTTAAGTTTTTGGTATTTTTCATCATCAAGTTTAAATGTTGCTGAAGTGTATTTAAGATGTTACCTAATAACCACTTGAGGACTTTTGTTGGATGAGGATGGAGGATATTTTACCCCTTTTTTAAAGCTTTTATGATCAGTACCTACCGTGAGCGGGTCAGAGGAATTATAAATTTTATTTTAAGAAAAATCCAGAAAAAATCAAAAAAATGAATGAGAAATTACGGATAAACAGAGACAAAATTTTCTCGCGTTTTTAAGTGTAGAAAGCCACGAGTCAATAAAATTTCTCGAAGAATTACGCAACCGCAAAGACAAGCCTCTCCCCTCCAACCCTCACTCAATTCCTTTACATAATAACCTCCGGAAAATGCGAAGTTTCCCCATATATTTGATTTAAGAATCAGCAACGAAATCTTCCATTGCGTCAGACAGCATTATTAAACTTCGCAGAGAGAGAGGAAAAGGAAAAACTAAAAGATATATGGACGGAAGTTTCATTCTAAAACAGAAACGACAAACTGTTTGCACGATAAGGGAAAATACAAACAACGTGGAGGTAAAAATAAACCATTGGAAATTGCGTAAATACTGAAACTTCCAAGCTGAAGAAGTTAAACAATTAATCAAACAGATGATATTGTCAGTATATTCTTCCGCCGATCTCCACGGGGTGCGTAGACTGCATATCAATAAAATTGAGTTAACGTCATTGGGGAGCACACGAGGAATATTATATATTTTTCGAGTGAGCAAAGTTGCAAAATACTGCAATTTGAATTACCTTATAATCTTGAATATGAATTCAAAGCTATTATAACATTAGGGGCAAATATTATTGCTATCATATTTAAAATTTGAAGCACATATAAAGGAGTTAGCAAATTTTTAAGCAATGCAAAACCATATAAAAGATGCTTTAGTTAAAAATAATAATTTTAGTTAACTATAATAATATGAAAAAATAAAACTATAAACAGTACATGAACATTTATAAACTTATTTGCTCATAAGTAAATTTGAAATGAATTGATGATTTGTAGGAAAAAAGTCATCAAAGTGATCATTTTCTAAATAAATACGAATAACTGTGATGATGATGTAAAACGTTCCGTTTTAGCGAGAAAAGATTGAGGGGTTTAACACATATCTTTTGATTATTAAAAATACTTCAAATAAAAAATTAACTTCATTGGACGGAATATAAGGTTACAAAAATATTCCTGTAATGATGTAAAGTAGTTCCTTCTTTAGTAAAATCATAAGCAATAAAATCCAATGAAGAGAAGGCAAAGTACGACAACGTAAGACTCTTAATGATTTAACTCTCGAGTAGGGTCTAATGAGTAGTTGAAAAATCTTTCTTACCCTCCAATAATCCCCAGACTTAACGATCCAATCAGTTAAATAAAGCATTCCAAATCGTTCCGACAATTAATTACTCCAACTTGCACAAATTACTTTGGACAAAAATTCCTCCGACTCCTCGAGTTCCTTTAAGAAATGAAAAAGTGCACTTGTAGAATTGGAATTTCCTATAGAGTAGCCCGAAGGACGAAAATATATATGGCTAAAAAGAAAGGGCAAGAAAACTAAGAATTATATCCCAACAAATAAAAGGCGATATTTAATAAAACGAAAATTCCCATCTAATTGAAAGTCACAAAGAAATTGGATAATTGAAAATATCTCGATAAAGTAGCAAATATCATGTCGTAACTTTTCAATATAAGAAAGGAGGAAAAGAAAATTATAGAAAGATGAAAAACGGTACTTGCGATACTGAGAAGCATTTGGATAAATACGAAAGCCGATTGCAGTGAAATAGAATAATAAAAATTGCTTCAATAGCTGAGGTTATTTCGGATACTTCGGCTCCCAATGGGAAACGAATTTGAGAGCATTTTCACTGAATGAGAACGCACTACCCTGTTCATTATTCAGAAACATAAGGAATGCCTAACGCCTAAATGAATGGAAAATATATTCTTATACACACTACGGTATAGCACTGCGGAGCTAGTGATTCTAAGAAGAAAATTTGCGTTTATTGTTTCCATTCTTTCTAGAATAGACACTGAATAAACGAATATTATCATTTTCTGTAATTCTCTGTATTTTCAGTAATCATATAGTAACATAAATATAAAAAAGACTTATCTTACTGATCTACCACTGTCACACATGTCGTCAAAACTATTGAGTTCAAGGCTATTAAAGTTTTGTTAATGGAATTGGAATGAAATTTTCGGCTACTTTTGTAAGAAAATCCAATCTTACCGTTAATTCTAAATCGACTTTTTCGAAAGAAAGTCTGTCGCCAATGATTATTTGTACAGCCACCGAGGGAACATTTAATAACAGGAGAATTAATGAAATATCTTGCAGTAACGCTCACAAATAGCTTAACATGGTTCCATGTTAAGTTATTCGGTCCATATATATTACATCCGTAATGTAAAAGTCCTTGAGCGGTGTTACTATTTCACCATAGTTATGCCTCATCTTGAGTATGCGTTTAGTGTATGGGACCCTGTCGATAAGTGTTGTATTCGGGAATTAGATAAGTTTCGAAAAATAAGACAGCGAAAGGCGATACGTTTCGGAAAAAAATGCTGCAACAAATCAGTGATCGTTACTCAGATGCTTCAGGGTATAGGATGGGAATCTCTGGAAGATAGAATATTTAAATAAAGCATAAGTTTACGTTATAAGTATAAAGAAAGTACTTTCTTAGAAGATGTTGCAGATATTATATGCCCTCTTTGTTACATAGGCCGTTTTGATTCTGAGATAAATGTTAGAGAAATATATGCTATAACAAAGGAATGAGTAAAACGTTGTAATACGCACAATATGTTTTATTGCGACCGGTTTCGGCGAAAGGTAAACCTAATGACGGCGTTCTTTCTGATATTACATATTCCTTCAGAATGCATTTCCACAATGTCCTGACAGAGAGGATAGGATTTAGATGCTATAACTGTTCGTATCTAATTCATTTTTTTTCGCGAACTGTACGCAAAAGGAAAGTAGAGTCATAAGGAATGCACCCCCTGCCGCACGCCAAAAGGCAGCTTGCAGGGTACATATGCAGATGTAGACGAATTTTCGTATTATTATCTCTTATCTCCACTGAAAATAACAAGGATACAAACGATGTGAATAGTTTAGGTTTTTCACAAAATCAATGTCAATCAACTCAACCACGGATTGATTTTATTCTACTACTTTTCATACTTAAAACGTTAACATACTTACAGCTGCTACTTGTCAACATTACAATAGGCTGCAAACAAGTGAGTCCATAAGAATTTAGAAGCGAATATCACTTTTTACCTATAACCTGGGGTCAATTCAACAGAGAAACGATAAACCGCAAAAAGAGAATTCGCGGAGGCACTAAAATATTAATGGACTGAAAAAAGGCATTCTTAATTTAACCCAGGCATTGGTAATCGCTCTTGGCAAGAAGCTAAAACCCGTCAAACGAAGCAAGAATGAATGTTTGACGCTTTCAGCGATCCGCGTGGTCACCTTTGCGCTTTTTCCGAAGATAATCGGATCAGTTTGTCGTCGGCGACAGAAACAGCCACAATCCTTTCTTCTTTCTTTTGTATTACGTTGACGTGGGACGATAGGATTTCATAATTCATGACGACCGCCGAAGAGAATCGCCTGTTCAAAGAAAAAAGAGAAGGGAAAATGTACTTCCTTGAAAACCGAACGATAATTGAGAGGGAAGGACGGAAGGTCAAAAAAGCAAACGAAAAAAATGAATCGATATTTCTTGAGGAGAAAATAGTCCTTGGTGTATTTGAAAGCACAACTGACTCAATTGATGGTGAAAGTATACGGATATTATTAAGGGAATAACCTTGTTTATAGTAAAAAATTTCGCTGTATTTATGATTTTCATACTTGGTATCGATCTTTAAAAAAGATCTCAAAGCATTCAGATTGCTGAATCATAATAATAATTTGTCAAATTACGATAAAGAGCAAATATCTTAAGCGTACGCAGTCCAGCATCCATAATCATCGAGAGAGAATGTATCATCACCAGTCGGAAGGACTTTAAACGAAATTGCACGGTTTCAGCTTTAAAAATCACAAACTCAAATGTGGAAAAGTTCCTCTGGAATGTAATTCTAGTTCGAAATAAAGTTTCGCATATATAAATTTTAATAAGATAGAATAGTCTTGGAAGTAATTGTGAAAGAATAATCTTTATAATGTTCTAATATTTTCTCATCGAAAGAAATTTTTCAATATTACCTCTCTATTTGACCCGAGCACCAAAGACTCCTTTATTGATCTATGTAATATATTACAGCTGACTGAAGGTGGCCCTTTCGATTATCTTCTGGTTCGAGGAATACCAAAAGAATGTGGGCTGCTGAATGCAAACCCTTCACTTCAAGTCAGTTCCATTACTATGATCGAATTAATACTGACCTAAGGTCCTAGGGAATAAAAGCTACTTTTGAAATCAATTAGATGATAATTTATCTCGGAGAAAAAATTTAAGCAATTCAGGGAAATCTGGATATCTCAAATAAATTTTTCTGAACTCTTTAGAAGAGGTGGAAAGAAGAAAGTAGGGCAGAATGAGTAATGGAGAGAGAAAGAGAAATGGCCAAAGAGAATTAGGCATAAGAAAAGGATGATTAACGGAGGGGGAAGGAGAGGGAAGATGTGTGGAGGGCTAGGAAGATATCTAGTTCCCATGGAAATCAAGTGTCCTGGCGAATGGTAGGATGAAATGGAAGAGGAAAATACAGATAGGGGATGAAGCATGCCGTTGTCCAGTTAATTTAGCGTTTGCCTTTGAAGGAAATTAAGACCGCCGAGTGAGGGAAGAGGAAAGAGAAAATGGGGCAAGGAAGGGATGGGATGATAAAATCAGCGCAGGCCAAAGGAAGAACGGTTTTCGGGGGTTTCGCGCCGAACCCTTCCACTCGTGAAATTGCCGGCGGGATAATGCCGAGGGGATGAGGTTGCATGCGGGGGAAGGGATTCAAATATGTGACCTGTGGAGCGAAATGTAACGGCCGCATGTAGGACGGAGGGATACAACGTCCTTACCCCAGTTACAAAACGCCGTCCAATTAGACAAAGTCAAGGCGGAGTCAAATGGGCCCGAATCGAAACAAATCGCGGACTTTCGATATCTCGTTATCGAAAAGGTTATGGTGTATCGAAGACAATACCTACGCAACCTTACGGCGAAAATACTAGAGACAATTGAACCTTTCCTCTATTATCTCCGTCCGAAAGGATTGCAATATTGCTATCAATTGCTTTCTGGAAAGAGAGAGCGGACGGTGGAGTAATTAATGCGAAATGTTGAATCCCTTTTTTTTCTCTTCTCCTGCGTTAATTATCGCGTCGCTCTTTGCCGGATTTAGTGCGCTCTAAATCAAGATGGCTGCATCCAGATATTTTTTACGGCTCGTCCGTGTTAATCTTAGTCAATTACCGCTCAAAGCATACCTCCGCACGAAGCATGCGGCGAAATTCAATGCGCAAAGATGTGAGCTCGGGAAACGCTAAAAACCGCTTTCTTGAATACGGGGTGAAAAATTGGAAATAATTGGCAGGTAAATAAAACTTACAGCTGCCTTGCAAAAACTAACGAAATGCCTTTGACGAGGGATTAAAGAGTTGGTAGAAAGCAACTCTCTTTGAGGCATTTAGTAAGGTTTAATGATCCCGATATTTTGAAATATTCGGGGAATGAGTGCGGGTAATCCTCTTTTCCGAGAATTTTCGACATTTTGTAAATCAACGCTTACTTTCAATTTCAACGATCATCACTAAAGTGACTATAATAGTAACTATTGACAAATAGTGGAAGAACTGAGATACTCCAATAAAAGGTCAGCGAAAAATATTTATAAGTGTAAAAAAGAATTTTGTAAAGATGCTTCGTCACCAGCTCAGATCATTACATAGGTTAATTTCAGCTTATGAACATTGTAATTTCTGTAATGGGCCTGATATCACATTTATTTACGCTTATATCGGAATCACACAAATACCTTAAACTGGAGCGCACACATCTGCAGCAAAGTAGCTAAAAAGCTCAGTTTTGGAAAGTCAATGTAGGTAAAGGCGATGAAAAGGTTAGAAAGCGATGTTATTTCACCTTAGTCAGGCTTCTGGAGTATCTTGTGAGTATATGGGATCCAGCGGATGAAACGTGTACTCGCAAACTTGAGAGGATGCTGCGAAAGATGGTACGATTTCTTGAAAAATGCTACGATAAAAAATCAAGCATTACAAAAATGCTTTCAGGCGCAGGTTGGGAATCCTTGAAAGAGAGGAGATTAGAAGCTAGGTAAAAAAGTAGGTAGTAGCGAAAGTACATACATTTGCGGAAGACGTAAATGGTATAACGCGACCCCCCTGACACTTCGGCCGATCCGACAATGAGCGTAAAATAAGAGTAACAGATGCGAGGAAAAGTCGTTTTACGGACTCATTCTTTCCACGAAAGATATGCGAACAAAGAGTTTAAGAGGTAACTCTAACGCTTGGTGTTTACATCCCCTGCCACACGCCGAAAGGCGGCTTTCAGAGTATTTATATAGTGGTAGAAGACAGGTTTTTTTTTATTTTTTTTTTATTTCTCAATGCCCCCACAAACATCCAACATTGGACAATTACAGTGGTGGGCTTCAAAATTAACAATGGACGAAACACACACGACCATTCCCTAACCGGAAAAATCCGACTAGCCAGGATTCGAACCTGGGACCTTGGGGTTGGAGCGCTAGCGTGCTAGCTCGCTAACCGCGGCCGGTGGCGGAGTTTAAGCTACCCTTACAATAACAAGTAGCAGTGATTCGGTTTCGGTGATTCATTGCGAATAGTTTATCAATTTCATTTAATCCTTTTGTTCTTTTTTGTTTACGAAGTAATTATTCCGTTTTCGAGACAAAATTTTCTTTGGATTCTGGAATGAGGAAAGCGATAAAGAATTAAAACTACAGCCTCGACCTTGACATACGAACGCCTCAGCCAATGGCTTCCTCATTTTAATTTTTCATGCATCCTTTCAAAGTTCGCTTGCCAGTTTACTGGAATTCCGAGCAAAGTAGAAATTGGGAAATTAAGGAAGAATCTTAAAGATTTGATTTCGGACCTTTGAAGGTTTGAGAGTTTTTCTCTGCTTCATGGAACACTAATCGAAATTAGGATTGATTGCCAGATTTATCTCATTAAAAGTTCTATCCGTCTCCTCCAGAGTTAATCTAATGACTTAATAAACTAATAATGATATTAAAGATCTTTTAGGAAATTTTTCTGTCAATAATTAGCCGCTACAGAAAACTTTTTAGCTATCCTCCGTTCTATTTACAACTATCAAAGATCCAAATTAGATTACTAATTTTTAATCTAAATTTTATCCAAATTAGAAATTTTTGATTGGTTCAGAAATATTTAATTCCGACAAAAAGTTATAAAAAAATAAAATTAGAAAATTGAGGACTGCCGATACAGAAAACCTGGAATACATCGTAGGACATCATAGAAAGTTGTAGGAAATGCTAACAAAATTATATTACAATAATTTATCAGATGCTTCATTCTACTTTACCCCTTTACTTGTGGGGCCGATGATGATTTTGGCGATGACGATCTGTTGTGATCATGAATTTTGGGTTCGAGACTAGGTCCTATCTGCCGCATCAGCTTACAAACAAAGTAGAACTTTTATGTTAGTTAGTTTTTGTGTGTGTATGTTCGCCTAAAACTCGATACCAAAAGCCGTTTAAGTTTAAACTTTAAAGATTGTTAAATGTCTTCCCTACGCATATAATGGGCTACATTTTATTTACCTGGTTGTCTTCGAATCGATCCCAGACGAGTAGAAGCGATTCCGTTAGAAATGCATCTGAAGTTCACTTTTATCATTTGCGGGGTTTATTTCGTTTGCAAAATAAACTTAGAAAGAATGGTGCATAAAATCGGGACAAGCACCAAGAGAAGGTATATTGAATAAAGATTCTTATTTTTTGGCATGGAATATTGGAAGATTTCTGATAAAGCACACGAAAATTTTGTGAAAGCTTATGATTGCAAACAACCAGTCCCCCTTATTATTAAGTCAATTTTTGAACCCAAGCTCAATTCACTACAAAAATAACGAGAAATTTAGAAGCGTTGAAAAGAATGTAAGGGTAATAATTAACATAGACTACATGACGATGTGGTAATTTTACCATTTTGCGTTTACGATTACAAATCGCGGGGCCATATTTATGACCGATTAGGAGCGTTTCTTTGTCGGCTTGATTTTGCATATTACAATATTGAATATTAAGTAATGTATTGCCTCTTCACGATCAAGGAGGGGAGAAAATAATACATTCATTAGAAGAGGATCATTAAAGGGAAAACTTTCGGTGGAAACTACGTGATTTTTGAAAAATGAAGTGTACAAAGAAAATTCCTTTATGGTTTGAACGCTTAGTTAACTTGTGGATTCACATAAATCTTATTTTTGAGGACTTCAGTTGCTCAATTTCTGTGCCAATTGTTTGCTGTGCCGAATATTTATTGTTTTTCTTTAAAACTTAAATATTTTAATAAGAAACAGCTAGTTAACAAAAAATATTTAGCTACACAAAACTACAAAAGCTTAAATAAGCATAGTAATCAGATAATAATTTTTTATAATTAAAACTTTACGGTGAACTCCCTGTTTACGTCATGGAGTACCACCAAGTTAAGGCCCAAACTATCGTTCTTGTCTTTGTCTATTCAAGTGTGGTAAGTAAGTAAGTAAGTATTCAAGTAAGTATTCAAGTATTCAAGTAAGTGATATTTCAATTTCATCCAAAGATTGATTTAAAACCACACAACGTGTATTATTTCCAATGGCTAATATAAATATTCCACACAATGTCATGGGGAAATTGCATCAGTGAACGATAAAAGAAAATTCAATATATACCTTTATGTATCGCGCAGAAGTCTCAAGGTTGTCAGTAATAAGGAGAACATTGAGGGTTCCCGAGGCGAAAATTCTTGAGCATTTCTGGCGTGATTGATGAGGAACGCTTACTTTAAGTAAGGTAAAGGAGAAGACAGGGTTCACCGAGGTTTGTGAACTCAATGGCTTTGACGGCTGTAAATGGGGCAAACAGGCAAAAATTAGAGGACCGTTCTAATCGGACGTAGCCACTGCCTTCAAAACAGGGTGCCAGAATCTTCGTTTGCAGCGTAACTGATTGTGGGCATGACAACACTTCAAGGCGGAGTTATTACACAGGAAATCGAAGAGTTGAGGTCTTAATGTTTAAGAAACCAAGGAGATAAGAACTGCTGAAATTAGACCAGCTACTAACTCTTCAAGAAAGAATTTATTCTCTATTTTTTACTACCACAACTCATATATGTACAGGAAAAAGCGTAAAGAGAGTAAAGCACTGAGAAATTGAACGACAAATCTTCCAACGAATTCTTAAAAATAATAAAGCCCCTAACTTAAGGAAAAATTGTCGAAACCGCATATTTCCATCGTCAGTAATGAATTTCAAGGGAGATGGATCTAGTTGTAAAACAAAAATATTCATTCTAAACAAAGGTAAGAATTCTGAAATTCTCAAAACTCACGCTCATATTTATAAATAATTTATAAATTATAATAATATATCAAAATGAGACTGTTAATAGTAATACATTTTCTTTCCATAATCCTCACCGAAATTTTCAAAGCTGTACGTTAGAATTATGCCTCAGTATGATTAATTATAGATCATGGAAAATCTTTGCAAGATTCAACACTAATAATCTTAGCTTAAAAAATACGAGTAAGTATCACAAAATAAATACCAAAGCTTTACAGCTGAGCGCGAGACTTTACATTAAAGTCGGGTTATTAATGACAGATACAGCTCTCCTACTTCCCGTCGTATATACGTTATATAATATGTCGTCAATACACGGCCAAAAATAGAAAGAAGGAAATTTATAGAGTATATCTTCCTCCCCATCGCTAGGTTTTTAAAGCAATTCCGATTGTAACAACGGTATTTTAACTGCTCCGTTTTCAAATATTTCCTTCTCGTAGAAGGCGTTTATTTCAGAAAATATTTCCAGGAAAGCATCGATCGGTTAGAAACAAACCCCAAAGATTTCAGCATTCGAAGCTGCTCACGTTAAGTTTAAGTCGAGATGCTGGAGAGAAAGAAAAGACTCCGAACGTCTGAATACTCCAATTACCGCAAGCATTAAAGAGATTTCTCTGCATTGTTCGGGAAATCTCAGAAACTTCCTGTCCGCGGATCTATTCACAGCGTCCTCACCCTTTCAAGCGTGCAAGCGACGCTCACAATGGAAGAAGAACGGAAATACGGTACAAATTTCATCTCCTGCAACATGAATAAACCTTTAAATTTAAAAAATTATATTAAAATATATGAATATCTATAATTGTCATTTGCTTCGATCCCATTTAAACAACAAAAAATAAATAAAGATTCTCGATGTTTTCTCCAGCATTCAATCCTAGAAGGAAGAAATAATGGAGGAGGTAGCCATGTGTTCTGTGGCAAAATAGACTGCGATGCGGTGAAATAAACGGTGGAATACACAAGAATAAGGGACCTGTAAGTAGGGCAAACGCTTTTTAATTCGTACGTTAGTGCTTCCTGAAAAAATAGCGTTACTCCAGCGTTGGTTGGAAGAGCATTACATCCTCTACTTTCATAGTATATTGCAACAACTGTCTATGACAAAGAGAGTTCGGTGACTAACTGTTTCACTTATCGCGGGTACACATGGTCTATTTCTAGTTTCAATGTGCCAGAAAACTTCAGTTATCTTCCATGCGGTGGTTACATACGGTATTTGCTTTCTTAACGTTTCCAAAAGGTTGCTTTGACGCTACACTTGATATTAAGATTGAAGAAATGAAAGTTTCACGTTTCTGATAAATCTCTGTGAATCTCAAGAAAGAAAATCTCGCAAAGCAAAGCAACGGAGAGCTATTCTGACACGAAATGCAGTAGAATGCCATAGCATGCAGAACAATGCTGGCAATTTGCAGGAAACATACGACGAATGAGTTGCAGGCATCTCCAAAGTTGGATACGTTCTGTTGCTCAATTATATTCCACTCTTAAGTTAATTCATTCTGCAAATGACTTCGCACGGCTGAACACTGCGGCTAGAGTCGTCTTCTATGGCTGTCCAAGGACAACTTGATGTAGATATGCTCACCCCAAAGGACTTGCTTGCAAAGTATTATCGTATTCCTGGGCCGATTTTACTGTTATAAAATTCGAACGTCGCTGCTTAACTTATTAGAAATGCCTCAATTGATATAAGATATTTCGGATCTCCTCAAAGGGATTTAATAATAATTGTAATTTCTTTACTGGAAACTGAAAGACCCCAGTTGCATCCCGTGTAATAATAATAATTATTATTTACGAACCAACAATAAATCCACAATCGGAAAAATGCAACTATCCGGGACTCGAACCCATGATATGTGGGTTGTAGTACTAGTGTGGGGGAGGGGTTAGCACACTAACCACTCCGCCACTGCGACCTGTTAATGTGATATAATAATAATATTAAAGTAATAACAACAGAAAATATACACAGGACGCGATCTTTAAATGTGAACTGTCTGCAAGTTGATCTCCAATGATAATATTGGAGCACCAAATTCATAAACTACGAAGATAAAACACAGAGTGTATAACCTTAATATTTCTTAAGAAGATCCTATTTTATCTATTCATTCTCTGCTTTGTTCTCTCTTCTTTATTCACGTTGTGGAACTGGCTTCGATATTTCTATATAGAACTTAGTACAGAAAATGAAGGAAAAGAACGTTCAATTGGAACAACTATGCATTGCTGTAACATCTACACTCTTAATGTATTGAGTTAAGAGACACTTAAAATCTCAAAATTTGTAATGCACTGTGGGATAAGCCACTGAAATCGGTACCAATGACTTTCTTATTGAAATGCTTCCTACGTTTACTTCTTTCGAATTGAGGGTCCATCACGAAGAGCTACACTGAACTATAAGGAGTTTCCAAAGTACTTAATCACTATAGCGATGCTACTCTAATAAATCATACAAATGTTGTACAAATTACGCACATACCAGTTGATATATCTTATCTATTCTACTCGTATTATTCAACCCCTAAATGCCGGTGATTTTAGTTTTTGCTGATTTCTCTGAATTATCCGCAGAATAAACTCTCTTTTAAATCTCTATGCTTAAGATCTTCCAAAATAGTTTTTGTGCATCCTCAAAAACTGAATACTGCCGCAAATGAATCCGTTTTGAAGTTGGCAAATAAGATCGATCTATAATTCGCTTTCCAAACACTATGCGCCCCTTTTGATGACATTTCCAGATATTTCACACACTTTTGCCGAAGATCCTAGCAAACGACACCCGAATTCATTTGTCAGCTTACGAACTTCTCCTTCACCTGCGCTTCCTTTCCTTTCGAGAAAAATATATTCGATAAAAAAGCGCCGAGCGTGAAAGAGCGCGCATCCCCGCTTTCAATTTTCCCTTCCAATAAAGTCACGAAGGGTGAGGGAGCCCCTTTTGGCGCGAAAGTAGCGGTGTCGTCGCTAAGGTATCTGGAAAAATAAATGAAGGCGCTCGTCCGCCAAGGCGCCGTAAAAGAGGAACCTTGAGGGCAACCACGACCTTTAATGCCTGCAGGAGAGAAAAACGAGTTCCTTTCCTTACACCTTCATATCTGCACCATTTTCCCCTTCCTTGGATATGGAACCTCTCGGGGTGAAGGTAGGGCCTCCACGAGGCCGAACAATGCCCTAGCGTCTTTTTGATGAGGTGTTTCACCTCAGAATGACTGAAGAGGAGCAAAATAAAGCGCCTAGATAGAAAGTAAAAATTCCTCCGACTTGTCCAGTTTATTAATTTTTCCGTCGCGAGGCTTCTCCGCTTTTATGTGGGACAAAGACAGTTCCCGGTCCGAAAGGGGGCGTTGTCACATCTATCCGCGAGAAGCGGTTTTCACTTTAGGTGTCGGTCCTACGTTTACGAGACTGCTTTATTCCGTTTCTTATGTCGGTGGAATTTCTTAATCGTGGCATCGCATTAATCTATGTAAAGTAAGACCCCGCTTAACGTGGGGGATACGTTCCAATCAGTTAGAGCACTAAACGAAACAGCCTTAAACGAGGTCGTCTTAGTACAAACGTAAATAATGGGCATAAGTGAAACAACAGAGAATAAGAAAATTTATCAGTTTTTTTGTTTTGTTATATTATATACTTTTTTATTTCTGATATCGATTTCTGTGAAGAAGGCTCTTCCTTATTTGACATATTTTGTTTTTTTGTAAAGAAGTCATCTAACGTCGTTGGCATTTTCCTGTATCGTTCAGCAAGCAGCTGTTTATAGCAAGACATCGCATCAATCACAATTCGACTTGCCTTAGAACTTCTATCAAAATTTAAATCATTTTGTATAAACTGATCAATAATTTCCTTTATGGTGGCTAAACTTTTTTTTAGAAAATCCGTTGAAAGTTTCTTTTGTTGTACATCTTCAGAAATGTAAACTAATTTGGAATAACAAAATCATGCACAATTTCTGGGAATCCCAATACCGCGGTCGATTTTGGAGAATCCCAAGAAAACCGTGCAATACTGAAACAGCGTTAAACGGAGCAGCGTTAAGCGGGGACTTACTGTATTCCGTAAAGGCACATTCGAGAATTTAATCGTCATAAAATACCTTTCTCTTTATCGTTACACACTCTGGGTAACGCGGTCTACCATCAAGAGAAAAAGTTAAGAAAAGGTATTAAACTTCAAAACTACCTTAGGATCTATGCAAAGCATAGTTTGTTTGTGAAACTCCTATAAATAAACTATTTATTGAAATACAGAAATATAACAATTCCACTTAAGTCCTTTATTAGCACGGCCGGTATCGGGACCAACCCATGTACCTCAATGTAATAAGTACTTAATGGCGTCGGATACAATTTACTTGCCGTCTTTCGCGCTTTCCGTATTTACTTCGAAGAAAAGCCGCTGTCGAGTTTTCCAAACAGGATGGGCGATGGTTCGAAGGACTCATTGTAGCGCCGAAGCTCTTTCGATCTGTTTGCTGCGAAATGCGCTGGACATGTTGCTCGAATTACACAATTACGGAAATTGTGTGAAACTTACGTACTTGAAAGTGCCTGGATTAGAAGATAGAGGATTAAGCTAAAATTCTTTGCAAAAATAATTTCGTTTCACTTCTTATTGCCGAGTACCACTACAACGAAAGGGATCGATTTTTATATATGTTTTCTAATTTTTTTCTCCATTATGGTTAGCGTATCGCTAACGGAGAATATATGCAAGCGTAGCAAAATGTTTTAAGCATTGAATGGTGAAAACAGAAATTTTTTATCGATATGCATGCAACCGTGGCGATGTTATTGTCAACAACCTGCAAACGGATATTCAGCCTTGTATCGACTGCTGTGAAGTGGAATTGTTACACAATAATATTTCTGTATCCAGTTATTAAATTCCACCAAGTTAAGGCTTCTTCAATTGATTATTAATTCTTTATCCTCACCTCGGACAAGGATAGGTGATAAGGTCACCTTATTCATGGAAATCGTCATAAAATTAAATCAAAATTTCCCTAAAGGTGCGTTTGTCTAAGAAGGGCCATAAAATTAATTAAGCATAAGGATGTCGGAAAGGAAATAACATTTCACGAAAAAGCCGTGCGGCTGAATCCCAGGGATAAACAGGTGTGTAAAATAGCGACATGACTGAGACTCGAATCCAGATCTTTCACTTTCCCGGTAGGTATTCTCACCTCTGAGCTACCATTTCCGGAAATGAGTGACCCAGACATGTAAATCATTTTCTCACCTGCAACCTTAAATAACCCTATTTATAAAATTAATGAATTAGATGCTTTCATTCCGAATGATGTTGTTAGTTACATATCTAGGAAATCCAAATATTGAAAGGAAATATCATATACTATTCTATTTATTTTCCTTTATGATATGCAATCCCCCATCTTCCTTTGCAAATTGTTATTCCCATTACGATTGGGTAACCGCCATTTCCCAAAAGTGTCATTAGAGGGCCATATGGTAGAAGTCGTTGTTATATCAATAGCAAAACCAACCAAAATAAATTTGTGCACTCTATTTTTTAATAGGTTATCCTAATCTCCTGGATCAGTAATTGGCACCATGCTCTTTTAATCGTATTTTAAACTTTTCCACGAATTGGAGTATTTGAATCATTTGATCGGATCTGTTGTCACTCAACTGGTGAAAGTGAAAGTAAGGCGACAAGTGAGTGGCAGGTCAGAGAACGAAAGCATTATTCACTTCAGATGATCCTTCCTCCTTGTCTAACATTCGCTGGGAAAGGAAAGGTACAACGTCCGCTTGTTTAATTAAAGTAGATAACGGTTTATCTTTGATCGGTATCACAACAGGGAGTTAAACAAGGAGAGGGTTGATTTGGAGGGTTTATGATTATAATAGGATAAAAAGACGAACGTTGTAATGATTTCTGCCAGTAATACTTCAGCAGAAATTAACATAATGTTTGATTATAAAAATTAATTATGTATAATAACACAATAATATTCCTCAAAATTCACCAATTATTTCCATGGCATCGATCAGTTACATTCTCTTTGTTTTTGAATTTAAAATTCTTCTTAGTTTTTGGAACGAATGAAACGGTGGATTCAGCAATGTTATTCTAATCTAAAATTTACTGAAACTGTGCAGCATTCACCTATTATCTGGGCAACCTACTCATTAGTAAAGATAATTTATAACATCTTTTTCCATTTGAATGGTAGGATAATGTTAGCTTAATATCGAATTCAAAACCGTGATATACCTTTGGGGCCATCACGAAGAGCTACACTGAACTATAAGGAGTNAACTCGGAGTTGTATCGTCGATCAAATTTGTCAGTAACCTTGAAATAATGTTCCATGTTATCCTCCATCTCCCAAATTAACATCGAATCCAAATTATTTTATTCATATTTTTATCAAAGAATATACGATTTAAGTATACAATGCTTTCATTGGGAATATATTATTTATTTACAGAAAAAATATCACAGAGGCAATATGAAATAGGTCGTACATCGTAATAAGAATGGCTTGTTTGTCTTAAAATAGTCCTATTATATTAGTTTAGATCACGTCTTCTTAGCTGAAACATATAGAATTATCAGGAAGAAAATGTCTTCCATGAATGAAATTGATTTTACGCCTTACATCACACGTTGCAAACTATTTCACACATTTTTCTCGGGAAGTTAATACCAATCTCAGATAAATAGGATTTTTATTCAACGCTAGACAAGAACTGTCTATCGTTTACATTGAATAAAGCCACCGATGACGTGAAACAGTACAATAAACGCCAGCGAATATGATTGCAGACAACAGACTGATTGTCCAATTCAATCCTCTTTCTTAATTAATTCCCCAATTAAGTAACGAAGCAACGGACGTTTGCTACTTTTGTAATCCGATATCTAAATGTTATGTATAAAATCCGATATCGAGGAATCTTTTCTATTGAATGTGGGTAACGTATAGCCGAATGTACACATACAACTGAACTTTCAAATTATTATCTCATAGCATCTTCTTGATTGAATGAATAACACAAGCAAAATCCTATAAACATTTTCCTCGGATTTCGCAATTTTTCATTCATGGCCATCACCGGTAAGTGAAGTACCCGAGAAGATAATCTTCCCCATTAGCACAAATATCGAAAAGAATCACTTCCGTCGTTGAAAAATTCCTAGTCAGAGGAACGAATCGCTGAGAAAGGCATTTCGAAAAACAAACGGATTTCGGAAGGATTAAATTGAAGGAGCGCGGAGTCCGATCGGTGGAAAAAATGGCCGAAAGAGACGTCAAAAGATAATGATTAATCCCTTGAAATATTCGCTCGAATCCAACCTCAGACCTCAATCAACATCGCTTACTCCTGAATTATTACCGCGATAAATAACAAAATGTCGGAATGGTAGGTTTTTCTTTTCATTCCATAAGAATAACTTTTCGTAGGGACGTTAAATGTCAGATAAGCTAAAACCGCGGGAATTATCTTTCTAAAACAAATGAGCGTAAAGGGAGTAAACTTCAAAATTTTCAGTTCCTACGCTATTTTTTGTTGCTTTGGTGCCCTTCTTAATAAAACTTCACTTCCGATTCCTAACACAGGTTATTTATACGTAGATTCCACATCACTTTATTCTTTAGGAAAGTCAGTTTTAATAGCTAGGTGTGAATTATCTACAGGATTATCTGCAGTACCACAAATCTGCCATTTATTGTTGCTCAGGCAATTACTGCGGTTATGCTCCTGTGTACGAATACCTTAACATGAGCTTTCCTAGTTGAAGGAAATGAATAAAACCGCACTTTTAGAATCAACCTGAGAACAAGATTGATAATATGGAAAATTTTAGTCACGTAAAATGTACAAATGTAAGAACCATCATTTTATTTTACTAGTATGTTATAATCGCTGTGCATAAGAGATGCGAAAATTTAAAAAAATGTAGGGTCGCTCGATAATGCATATTGGAACTATTCGTTTTTAACTCACATCCTCTGCCCTTTCAAAATATCGTATAAAACCATTCCATATTTGTTGCGAAATTTTTCGTCAAGCCCTTACCTCGGCTTCTCCCGAGAATAGAGACAAAAGAAACAACCGCAGTCCGATTGCTGCTCGGAATTACCACGATTAACTGGGCAAGGGAGTGGAAGGGGTGAATTTACTCTCCCCTCAATCTTATGCACCACGCGACACGCCGTTCGATTTTAATGGAAGGAACGTACTTCCAAGGACTAGTTTACATTATTCCCAATACAATGTATGTACAATGATGAAACAGGTATTCAGGAAAATATTATTTAGAAAAGAATTTATTTATCGCGATTTGATTCCTTTTTAAATGGAATAAAACATGCCTAATATAAGTCTATCCGTCAAGTAATCTGCTCAGATGTTGATTGAATCTTTTACTCCTTAACTATAAGCTACCAAGGTTTTCGAGAAGAATTGAGGATTACTAGGCAAGAATATAATTTGTAATACAAAACGTCTTTGTTGGACGAGATTGGGACTGGTAAGTCCCATCTTCTATATAACCATTGTCAGAATTTGGTAAAAAATACGAATACATAAATGGCATAGCATTTAAATTAGAATACGAAAGATATTCTAAAAATAAGGTGGCAATAAGAATAAAAGAAGGAAAGAAAGAACGGATTTTTGGAGGAAAACTGATTTTTTATGAAAGGAAAAAGGTTTCCACTGTAGGAAAACACTCACAAAGAAAAAGGTGCGTAAAAAACCTGCGAAAGTTCTAGGAAAGAGTGAAAGAAAGAGAGAGAGATTATATAATTAGATTACATAAAGGGTAGTAAAAATTTAAAAAGTCATTAACGTATACAATATATACCAGAACATCAGTATTCTTTGTCGATAAAAATTTAACGTAAAGACATGCAGTTTAGCATGAACATTGGATTCACAGTCAGATGCAATTGCAATAATACTACAAAAAATTAAATTTAAAATAACAGAGAAGGTTGTCATTTTATTTTAACATTGAATTCTTTAAAAATACATTATTGTGTATAAGAATGGAACAAACAAAGTGAAATAAGAGTACATTGGTCGACAGAACTAATAACGTAAATTGCCATATGGCTTCAAAGGGACGAATTAAAATGCTTCAAAATCTTGATTGATCCTTAAAACGGCTGTTTTGGTAACTGAAATTCAAGAAACTCAAAATTTCTCACCCTTTTATAACATACCTCCTGAGATAAGATCTACAGATATCTGAACTCTAGAATGCTTTACTCTTAATCAACTTAATATAAAACTTTAACTGTGTATAATGATATCGAAAATTGCAACGTTTTCTTATCTGCTACTCAAATAATATGAAAAACGACCCTCATAACAAGCTTTATAAATTATACCACTCCTTTCTCTCCACCTTATCCTACATCAATGGGGTCGGCGCTTCCTTCTTCCATTCTTCTCCTCCATAGATCTCTTTCTAAAGCCTCTTCTTTTCTCCAGCCTTTCTCCTTTACGTTTTCTGTCACCTTGTCCTTCCATCTCCTCCATGGTGTTCCCTTCATCCACAATCTTCCAGTTTATCACTTCTTTTCTCGACATGCCCTTTTCTGCACATGTCCATACCACCGTGGTATACTTTCTTGTGCTTTCTTGCTCAAGCGTCCCACTTTTACCGTTCCTCTAATGCTCTCATATTTTGCCTTTCTTCTTTTTTCTTGTTTCATTTATAAATCATAGCACATAATCACCGAAATCACTTCACGTTAGTGTATACAGTGATTCAAGATAAGCTCATAGAAGTCCTTATATGTTGACGCTATCGTCGAATTAATAGCAAAACGGCGGAATTAAAGAGGTTAAGTAATTTGAAGATTTCATACGCTCATAAACTGAAGCCTAACATAAACATTCAAAACAAAGCATCAACTTAAAATTAATGGTAATTTTTAAGACATCTTTTTAGAGATATTTATCGGACACTATCTTGTTCAGTTATTTTATATTCTGAGAACTTTGATTCAGTATGCAATGGATAACAATCCTAGAGGCATATTCATAGAAGTGTAAAATATGTATTAATTAGGTATTCTGTTCTCTTTGCCGTTCAGTATTATGGCCGCGGTTAGATTCAGTGACTGCCTTCATCTCGATGTATTTTATGATACGCTTCATGAAAGAATATTTGAGAAATTAACACCATCATGAGTGTTTAACGGCCACATAAATTAACAGAAATACTGAATTTGTGATTATTCGGTTTAAAACGAAGGACATTTTAACGTTAAAATTAACTTACTTCGCCATTAAGGAATAGCTCTCACGCCTCGTATTTAAAAGTAGCTGAAGCTTTTACAAAACGTCGTGTCATCTGAAATTTCCCATTTAACAAGAGTTGTGCACTTAGTAAACAAAGACAAACAATTTCCTACCATTGCAAAATGTTATACAGGTTGTTCAAGTCTCATATATTCTTAGGGTGACGTTTTTCCATGTACCAAGAAGGCAGTGCCCAATCCTGTTCCTTTAGTATTATCACCGTCAGCTACAACTTCTTGATGCAGAATAATGAGATAATGCAGCAAATTACTATAAGACTTGGGAGTCTCATAACAGAAAGGCTCTACAGTAACATTTCTATTCAGAGGAACCAGTGTTAAAATCTTCAGTGAAATCAATTATCCCGTCTAAGGAAACCGAAGAACTATCAAAATTCCTAAGTTCACATTTGGTGGCCAGGAAAAATGTTGCAGAGCTGTTTTGCTTAGTATAAAAGTGAAGATCTTAAATATATTAAATACTGCTTCCAATTTATTGAGTGAAGGAAGAACAAACTCTGGAAAATGTCCGCAATAAATAATAGTCTCATTATTTCAATTCTCTGTAAATGTATCATTTGACTGATTTTCAATATGGGTACAATATTATAACAATTAACACCAATAATATACTTCACAATATAATCCCAGTATAATTCTAATCTACACATACAGGTGATTAGCGAAAATCTACCATTATAAATTTAAATTTTCACGCAAGTTGTATTTCTACTATTATCCAGCTGCGCATAATGGAAAACCATGCGCATTACTTTAGATTATTTTCGTCATATTATAACTTTATCTAAAAGTCAATTTTCAGCTTCTACTACGTCTCAACTTCTGCAACCTTCGAAAGCTGGAATTCTTCGGAAACAAGGCTTACCTTTGATTTTTTAAATGACGAAAATTACTATCGATCTAATGCTGCAAACTACTACCTTGTGCAATTAAATTGTTTTAATATGTTGCTATCTTCTGCCTAAAACATTTGTTAATATTTAAAGGTTAAATTTACTTTCCTTTACATCAGCCACGGGCAATAACTATTTGTAATTACGTTTCTTGTACCGCCTTCTCTCTAATCTCCTTTCAGACAAATTTCACGTTCCACTTATATTTAGGGTGCCTCAAAGTTCCCACCGGGAGCTCTTACGTTGTGCCAGCGTAGAGTCGCAGGGGTCCAGTACAACAACAACTGAAGATATGCCTCAGCGTGCGTGGACGTGTGGGAAAATCATGCGGAGGGACAGGAAGTAAGGTGGATGGATGGGATTAGAGAAGATGATGTCTAAAAGAGGAAAGGAATCAGTCTCAATGCGCTACAGAAGATACGGAGAACACATCGAATCATCCCGACCCATCCTTTTCCTTTCTGCTAAGTACGTTATATACTCCTTTCCAGTTTTCCTCTTCGCTTTTCCCATCCCTTCTCCCCTCGGAAATGGGTTTGAAAAACATGAAGGATGACGTTTCCCTGAGCGGCTTGCGAGGACACGGAAACCCCTTATCATCCGAAGGGAGGATTCCGTACGCGAGCGCTGTCTTACATCCTTTTATTGAATTAAAATGGTGTCGGAAAGAAAGGTAACGTACTGATTTCGTCTTTCTTGGGAAGCCAATAATAGAACTCGGGATTGGAATGGAGAAGTAAGGCAGATGCATCGAGAGAGACAAAAAGATGTTCGCAGTTTCATTATTCATTTGTTTCGTTTTTTCCTTTGCAGTATCCGGAGATGGCTGTCTCTTTCAAGGTAGGCTTAGCGAATATGTGCTCTAAATGTTGATAAAGGAAGACTTCTCTGTTATACTGTTCTATTTTTGGAAGCGTATCAAAGGATCGATCGGTAAGTAAAAGCAGCGAGCAAAAAGGATCCGCATCTAAAATCATGGAGGATAAAATCAAGAAAAATATAGCTGAAAATAGAGCAGAGACAAGAAATAAACGTATCTTGGGTGAAATTTTCAGTTAACTGACGAAATCATTTCAGCTAATTGAATTTAATAAAAACCAGAATTCGCATTATAGGACTGGACGCAATTCAATGTTTGAGTGATTAGACTCTTTATAGAATCTCAGTAAAGTGTTGCAACAAGAGTATTTTATTTTACACTATTGGCATTCGAAAAAATGTACTCTAAAACTGTTATGAATTCGAAAAATATTTTACAGTTTCCAATATAGGCCAGTATCTTTTCACGTTTAGGATTCATACTCCGAGGCAAAGAGTCGTAATTTAAGAAGAGGTCTATGTTTACTAAGATATCGCAACTAATGGAAGTATCAAATTTAATGAAACTGAGCACTTTAAAGGAAGAAATTGCTTAAGTTTATTTATAAAACGACCACTAAAAATTGTCTTTCAGTCAGGCTCTGCCGTGCTCCTTATAGTCGCTAAAAGGAATTACGCTATAAACTAATGAGAGAAAATGGTACAGGAACAGAGTCACCCTTAAGAGCTACTGACCTACTTTCTTGAATAGATCCAAACATGGAATAAAGGAAACGAATTCCCAATGACAAAATTCCACCTATCCCATCTTCATCCCCCTCAACCGTTTACTATTTTCTAAAAAACAATAAAAGTTTTCCCAGCTATATTCCCTTTCTCATCATGATTCTTCTCGTAGATTTTACAACTCCATCGGATCTCTATCATATTACCCCAATCATAATTTTTCTTCAATTTTCTATTTACTTCTCTTATTTACTCTCATCTGGTTTTCCCAATCAATGAATTACAAGTTTCAAATAATTCAATCATATGAAAATAATAATTGAGTAATAATAATAATGAGTAATTATCACGACTGTGCTCAATATATTCATACAAAAACAATCATTCGACCTAATTTCTCATTTACCTAGTGACAAAGTTCCAGTAGATATCAATGAAAATGTTTGGAGAAACAGTATGTTATATTATTTATATCACATCCAACCTGACATTAATTACCACCTCAACCTATGTATGAACAGAATTCCTTGTTAATATGAGTCTGAGTATACGATGGAGGGGATAAGGTACTTAAAATACTCTCCATTCTCTAGAGTAAATACGTATACGGGATTCCTAACGCGTGAATAACAATTCTTATCAATTAATTATCAAATAAATTCATTATTTAATTAATTCGTTATCAAATTCATAGTTATAACCTATTATTGTAAAGTAAAAAGTAAATAAAAAGGGAACAAAAAAACACATAGAGATACAAATAGAGAACATTCCGATGGATTTTCCGATTTTTAATTACTTGATTAAGCAGTTATTACAGAAGGATACTTCTATATATAACGACGAAAATCCGTAAAATGGAGCATTGTTTACTGGAATATTTTTTAAGTTCCATCCGGCAAAGTTCTAACCTGAGGAAAGGAACAACTACCTACGATTATTCGAGTAAAAAATTATCCTGTGTATGAAGGAATCGAAGTTATTATATTTTAATTATTATTTAATTTTGGATTAACTTGCAATTAATTGGATGTATTCAACCATTTGCGATAAAAAATATGTGATTCGTATTTCTTAATAAGATTTATACGTACACCAGTCATAGAAAAACGTACAGTGTAAAATAGATAGAGCCCAGAATATCATAATCACGCATTATAACCATGAAAATGCTACAAGAACTGTTTGATCCAACCAAATGAATAAGTTACGGTGCAACCAGTTCTCTTTGAAAGATCCTGCAATACCAAACACATGAGCTAGCTAAACGCACTATCCTGCAAACTGAGCAAATGAAAGCTCGTGAGCGGTAAGACCAGAGTGTCGAACAATGCTGTTAATGATGTATCTCAACTGAGTCCCTATGGTAATTAACTCGATCAAGACATAATCATCTCGTTGAGGAGCAGGAAGATGCGTGCAGATAGGGAAAGTTCCCCTCAGGCACTGCGCTTCAAGGACTCTCACCTGAAGGCAATTTCTCACCGGTGAAAGTAAATCATCTACAAAGTGGAGTTGAATTAGCAAATGGAGATTCCTTCGCCCTATCAGCCGACGAATTACAAGACGTTTTATTACAGACGGGGCCAAGTCAGTAATATACCTAATTATAGTAGTTCCGAGGTGTGCCTATCTTCATAGGCAATATCAAAACTAAATCTTCATCAACCCTGCTCATTTTTTGGCTCGGCTTCCGAATTGAAAGAAACCTATTTATACACCCATGTACGAATAACGAAAAATATATAAAATTAATCTTCTCTAGCGAGATATGGTGGAATTCCATTATAAATGAAATAATAAATAATACTTGTACTTTTCCACAAATATATTTTGGCTTTGAAACCATTGGTTGCTAAGCAAAAATATATTTTGGAAAAGTACAAGTTGTATTTATTATTTCATGAAAAAATATATATTACATATTATGCACCAATAGAAGGAAGGGAACTGAGAAAAACATCATAGGATGTATAATCTATATTATTCCCGATGTCGGATGTAGGCGCTTTCCATTTCTCTCTATTCTGAGCTTCTCGATGCCATGTTACCCCCACTACTATACCCATACTACTGTACCTAGGTACTTGATGATGTCTCTGTTCCATCGGCCATCTTCATGCGTATATGAATATATGTATATACGTATATTCCATCATCATCATAGCTTGGAAATCAAAATATTGATTAGTTATCGCTCTCCAAGCTGTCCCGTCCTCAACCAATCCCTCCATTTCCTCAAAATTCTTAACCTTGACACTAACTTTAACTATTACGCAACTAGCTTAACTAAAACTAAATTAATATAATTAACTAATTAAAACCAACTAGATTTAGCTAACTTTAACTAACTCTAACTAACTTAACATCTCACTCTCTAAATGCAGGTCTTCCTCTTTAATTTTTCCTTAAAGGATTCCTTCCAGTACCGTTTGCAGCACACTAATGCCACAATAGTGTCCGATGATTTTCAACTTCACCACAGTTTTCTACGGAGGTTTATCGCTTTTTCAAAAATGACTACTTCAGTGAATTATTGAAGATAATTTACTCGCTATGAAAATAAAATAAGTATTTCTAGTTATGATAATATACATTTTTGATAACTCCTACTATCTATCAAAAAATTAATGAATTTAAATAGTTTAGTTTTTAATCATAAAAACTTAGTTGAGTTACTTACATAAAATTACTTGAGTTTTAACTTTTGAAATTCATCTTCCGTCAAAGTATTCTGTACTTAACATTTTTCTAGGCGAAGAATTCCTTCTCGAATGAAAGTCAAACGCCCACGGCGAATAACGGCAATTTCCGGAATTGGCTGATACAAATCAATCTCATATATGTAGAATAAAGATAGGCGCTGTACTTTCTCCACAAAAATATATTCATTCAACAACGGACTCGAAATTTTCGAAATCTGTTCGTCTTAGTTATTAAATGAAAATATTTTTGTGGAAAAGGTACGCCTCTCTTCATACTACATGGTGCATTCCCACAATACCTCCATTATGCTTGTATTTATCACAACACCATCTGATATTCATCTAGAGAATTGTACATACTTATGGTCGTAAATACAGAAAAATTTAATTATCTCTTCAGCGAGATAAGACTAGTAAGAGTGAAACGGTTAACTGAATAGTCCAAGCAAAGAGGGTATTAACTCTGAGTAACGGTTTTTTAATGCAAATAACGCCAGCTTGGATAAAGGGAACTTCATTATTGCCGATAAAGGCTGTGAACCATAAGATATAACAACAGTATGGAAGAAAATTCAAGAGATTGGGAGAAAACGAAGATTAATAAAATATATGATAAATTAGAAAGACTATGTAAATAATAAATAAATGCTTCGAAGAACAAACAAAATTATTAGACTAATACATTTTTGAAGAAACTATGAAGCAAATACAATCCTAGAGAGCATACTGGGTCATAGTTGTGAGTTGGGGAGTGCATTGGAGGGAATAGTAGGAGAAATTATGAAGAAACATTTAGGAAAATAAAGAGAGGATAAATATTACGTAAGTAGAGGTTGGCTGTAGCATAAAGGCAGTAATAAACGAATACTCGGATTGCTAACCCTTAATAATAAACTCAACACTGGAAGTAGAAGTCATGAAATATTTTCTGGTATCTTTGCTCAAAAGTATCCATGTATAATTACTATTAATTTTTCTTTTTTTATTCTTTTTAAATTTATTATACTATTGAACGTTTATATATGTCATATTTAGCTTTTCAATTTTCGTAAAGCTTCGTAAGTAATTTTTCTATTAAAAACTATTACTATTAATTTTTAAACGATTTTAATTTTTGGAATTTTTGTTGAAAATGCTATTTTCTTCGTGTTTTTTCTGTTTTCTCTTACTAAATGTAAAAGAACTCTTGCTATACATTCAGCTATTGCTATCATTTATGTAATTATTGTGTTGACTTTATTTTTGTTACAATACTACTAAATAGAATTCCATATTATACAGTTTTCCTTGTATATTTTTGTTTGAAATGTAAGTAGGTATGCGCAAGCTTTTCACACAACCCGTCTTTGTGCGTGTTTTCCTGCTAAGGATATTTTTCCCAAAGTTATTACTTAAGTTTTTTTCTATCAAAAATAAATGTATAAGTTTTCCCCTTTATTTCAATTCCCAAATTTATTTATGTTTTTATCAATATCATTTACGAAAGGTCAGATAAAGAAAGAGACTTTTTTGTCTCAATCTCGCCTTAATAAAGTCCTTTTGAATAAATTTTAAGACCTAATTATGAGTGATGATTTCAATGCTATATAATGCAGCAGAGTTTATTACAACAGCATATTTGATAAAATTCTTATGTAACAGCGGATAATTATAAAATCTGAATCTTCAGCCAATTCCTACATTAACTCCGATAATTTCGGCTTTCATAACCCTCACTCGTTTTCTCGATATTTATATTATCGATGATGGGAATACAGTAGGTAATACTCAGAGTAAAATAGAATGTCATATACGTTATAGAATCGTAAATATCTACATAAATAATACTCATTATTTGCACACATTTTTAAGCGATCGATCCAATGTATTGGATCCATATCTCAATATATAACCGAACATGGAGCGAGAGAGCTCACTAACTATATGAAACACCATCTATCCGTGCGCATTTGTACGCAGGTTCTTCACCAGCACTATACGTTCTCAGATATTCGCACTCGCCCACGGCTAACACACATCCGAGGCCCAAAAATATCGCACCGGAATTTTCCGAGAGTTCGTGACCGTCACCTGTCATTGTTCATTTTTTCGACGACGGAAAAATAATTTTTATCGCATTTCGAATCCGAATGCGGGGAAATGGCTGGGATCGAGCGACAAATTACCGATGCATGAAGCTTTGAAATATATTCTCCGGAACGTGAAACAAGGGGGTCCCACCTTCGTTAAATATTTTTTATCTAACCGCTGGCTTCTATACTTTTTTCCCTTCTCTCCTAGGGAGCTACACGATGGGAACATGCCCTCGCTTCGCCCTTATTTGGCGCCAAGGTCATGGACTGGAAATTGACGAATGGGAGGGCCATCCCCGCGCAAAAAAAACATTGGGTTGATACAGCGGTCCTTTTTTCCCTCGCATTCTGTCCCGAAAGGGTCGTAGTTTTACAAGGACATGGGGTAGGCAGATTACGTCACCTGACGAGACAATACGGTGACTAAATGCTTTAGAACCGTCTTTTTTTTTTCAATATATTTACGACATTGTATTATAATGGCATGTCATAAATTATAGAGTCCAAAGTAAGTATTAGCATTACTTATGGATAAATAATGAAAAAAAATAAGTTTTAATGAGCGAGATTGAGACCTCTTTAATCATAATATCATTAGCAATAAAAGTATATATGTATGTAAAAGTATATATATGTCAAAAAAAGTTGTGATATTAAACTTAGGATAAACGGATGTGAAAGAGTCGAACGTTAATGAGACTCGAACCAAGGTCCTCCGCAACCCGGTACATCTGGGTTCGAGCCCCTATCACTACCGTCTACCTAACACTATCCTTACATAACAAAGTCAAACATCCCATAAATCGTCCTTAAGAATGTATTAGAGGGTAGCATACAAGGGGAAAAGCAAAAGGGGCGACAAAGAAAAAACTTGTTAGGTGAAATAAAGTTTGAGGTAAGTAAGTGGGAAGCGACAGAAATGGCATTACGTAGGAAATATTAAGGAACTTGAACATACCGAAAGATAGTACACTTATGCTTATGACATTATCCTTAGATATCTTTATAAAAGTATCATTAATTAATCTTTTATCGTATACTTTTTTACCGTCATTTTTAATGTTCTCTGTGTTTACTTGACATAGAACTTGACTACGCACCTTATTTGATTTTTATTAAATTCCTTAAGCCTTTTTATTGATAGTGTATACTATTAGTGTTATATGAAGTTTGAACGTGGATTATTTGTACCATGATTTTATTTCTAGGTCTTGCTAAGGGTATCCGTCATAGTACCTTTTAGTTATTTCTCAGTAGGTTTAGCAGGTTCTTCACACATCCCTCTATGGGTATCTTCCTGCTATTCATATCCCTAAAAAAGGAAGAATAGAATGAATAGCTTCGCTTGGGTTATTTAAATCCGCTATTAAAGTATTCTCCTATTCTCTTCTAATTTGATTTCCTTTTATTAATATTTACTAATTAGATCTATTTAAGATTAACGATGGCATATATGGATTAGGAGAATTTAAAGTCCCAATTTCGCCCGAAATGAAGACAGTATTTATTTAGTTTAGACTAGACAGCTAAGAAAACCTTAGATATCAGGGATTTATATAAAGTAATTGAAGGAAACATTACACAACAGAAAAACATCCGTAAAGACTAAACTAGCCTACAGATAAAAATATCTGGAGAATGCCCTGATAGAAATGTGTGCAGCCATCTATAATCAGTCATCTGTCTTAGCCATCAATATCACATGTAAATATATCTGGTAATAATTTATAATGTAGGAACTCAGTAGCGAAGGATTAGAAATCATATGAAAATTTTGCTAGGCTGTGATAATTGGAGGTCGGAAACTTTAAAGAGTAAATGTAGGAATTTCGGTTTTAATGGAAACATAATTCAAAGTTAAATAATTCAAATCACATAGAATATAGGCAGGAACGCGATACGGATGAAAAAAGAGAGAGCACTTAGTGAATGCGTTCATAATTGATCTTAAATGTTATGAAAATATAGAAAGTGTAAACTGGATGGTATCGGCCTTCACTTGATTGAATTTCATATGTTATTCCTCATGAATTATTTATTTGTACCATCCCATTATATTCCATGCTATATAGTTACATTTTTTGACGCATCGAAATGTGAGTCGCGTTTGTTTAATCCTGTTGAAAGTATAAATAAATAACTCTTTATGATAGAAAGTTCTTTTGAGAAAGTGAGCGTAAAATGTTCTCATGTGTATTCTGAAGAAATTGTACAAGAAAGTTTATCCCTATCGTTGGTTTTTCCACTTTTAGAATTCGGGAAATGCTTGTGGGATAAGCATGAATTAGGGCTCAGGGATATCTTGAAAAAGTACAGAAAAAGGTGGATAGATATTTCTGGGAAGGCACGACATGCTCGAAATCGAGGAGTTTTGTTGAGAAAGCTGAGAATCACAGAAAACTAAGAATGGAAAAGCTATAATCTTTAAAGTATATTCGGGGCTTCAATCGTATAAGGAATACAGGATAATAGCGATAGAGAGAGTATTTAACCAGGAGCAGGCTTAGATCAAACCTTTGCGGATTTAAAGTAATACGTTTCCCGACAGATGATACGGCAGGAGGAAGATCGAAAGATGGGAGAAGAAATCCAGGAACGAGGTGAAAATATCCTTGACACCGTACGTAATACCGAAGTGGTAAAAAAATCTAAGGTAAGATGAGTTTCTTCCAAAGGGTCGAAGAACTTATAAGTATAGATTTCTCGGATTCCTTTATTTCGGATTTTAGCTCCTCTTGAATTGTATACCGTATTGAGACAGCCTAAAGAAATATGGGATTTTTTTTCGGATACCTCACTGACTGTACTGAGATTTCCGCGAATCACATTTGGAATAGAGGAGCAAGTCCTCTGTCTCAAAACTGATTCTTTCGGTAACATCGATGATGCCCTCCAGATAGTCACTATGGCAAGGACGTTAATAATAAGAATCGACAAGAAGCGATGTTGCCAGATTACTACTCTTCTAAGAATGCATGTATTTTATCTCTTTCTGGTATAATGCCCCTCAGTAACCAGAGATTAAATGAAGGCAATGCATAAACATTATACGTTCTACATTGCAAACCGTTACGTATTAATATTTTACTTTCAAAACATTTGTTTGTATTACAATTCAACAACGTCTTTATAACATCGTTAAACTCAAGAGTTACATAGTTAATTCAAATATATCGAGATTATAGTGACATCAGGAACATTGTTAAAATGGAATTAATCATCTGGCGAAATCAATAAGCGAAAAATTATAAATAAACTCTGTTGGAAAAACTCAGCACTTTAAATAGTGGGAAATACGAAAATCGGGGCTCCCGGATAGCCAAGTGGGCAACGCGTTCGATATCGGCGAAAGCGGTCCCGGGTTCGATTCCCGGTGGGAGCCCTCGTGCGAAATGACCAAAGCAGTCGAAGCACTTTTAACAATACTAATACGAAAATATTTAAATCAAAATGATAGCTTGAAAGCCACAATTCGCAATGTTTGTGGGAGTGCATAAAATATAAATGAGGGAATCACTAATCAAAGCACTAACGAAGAAGTATGGTTTCATCCAGTTCGAATTCTCAACGGAATTGCAGCACATTTCGAAAGGAGATATTTCCGTTCGCCTTGAATCTCCGTGCCAATGTCGTTTCTTTTTGCTTTAAAATTTCATGGGAAATTCAATCGAACTACATTTCAAGACCCTCAGAGGCATGTATCCCTTAGTGAGAATAAATCCATCCCCCAAAAGCTGCTGACCACAAGATTTACACGCCATGATAAATAAATTCGTGGCATGTTAATCTAAACAAGAACATTATTTGAAATAATGCGATTCTTAGACTAAAGAAGATAATTTGCTTCAAATAGCACAAATGTGAAAGAATGCGAAATAGTAATTTACACATAACATCCCTTCAAGTTATCCATACTCTTTTATTAGTAAAATGAATAGGAAGGCACCAAATATATTAGAGTTACAGATCCTTAAGTTCAGGTGAATTCAATTTCAATTCCTTGATTTTTAATAGGTATATAAAAGGGGCAGGATTCCAAGACGCAAACCATACTTAAGATAAACAATAAGAAGAACCCCACGGGTAAGTAACATGAATTTGCTGGAGACGTTCAGGGCATGCTCCTTGCTCTAAGATAGCAAATACTTCGGACACCAGCAATCCCTTGTTTATGTAAAATTTATATCAGAAAATCGTAATTAAGCAACCACGCCAAACACGTATTTTACCGTGGATATCGTGAAATTTTCCACGTTGTGAAATATCTTTTACCATTTAGTTCATAAACAACCCATATTTTAGCCATTTAATTTCAAATTTTTACCTTCGAGATATTCTTAACCTTTTCGTTAACACTTATTCGAATATAAGTTAGGTAGGTACTTCTGTATCGATCAAATATAGACGGTTCTCAGCTATATATAACATACACGATTCAAAATTAGGTAAAATATAACGTAAAAACATGTTCTAGAAGTCTTTGGAGAGGAGGAATTCGACCAGAACAACTGTGTGGCCATAACGGTAGTGCTTCACAACCAGTGTGTCGCGCCAAACTTGTTAAGCCGCATGTTAAGCTCATGGCGTCCTGCATAATATCGAAGCGTATCATATGTTTCCTTACATTATTTTTATGTTGTTTTCAAGATGGTTTTTCCTGATATTGGATTTCTTGACGAAACGTAGATATCTCCTTCTATCCTTTATTAGTCAAACCCTTTGGACTAAAACTTCCAAAGTTATCGGTAACGACGAATTTTGTGGTAATACGCGTGTTTGTGTTAGAGAAAAATTGGTAAGGAAGCAATTATTTAAATTAAGAATGTAGAAGAATTTATTAAAGAGGGTCCTTCAAAAGGGTGGCTCGTTTTAATAGTAATACTTTCAATGCAAGTGCAATGAAAGCATAAACTAACTATATATACAGATACAAATAAGTGAACATATGTCCTGAATATTTAAAATTGTTGTCTGAGTTTCGAGTAGAACCCTTGTCTAACAATTTCACTAGCAAGGATCTCTCCCGAGTATTGATAATCAGCTTCATCAGAGGGAATTACTTTAGTATTCTACCTTTCGTCAGGTCCATGTGCCCTAATATTCCCAATTCATAGCCTTTTCTTTCGTTACCTGGTAACTCACCCCCCCCCCCCTTTATGTCATCTAACATCTTTTGCCTCTGTCTTCCACTCTGCCTCTTCTCCTGCATTCCAGCATCAATCACGCTCTTCAGCAATCCCTCTCCTCTCAATTTTGATCCACCCATTTCTTCTGTCGGTGCTTAATTACTTCAATGAAACCCCTTTCCTTCCCAACCTTTTATAACCCCTCTTTGTTTGTTTTTCTATCCACCCAGCTCACCTTTTCCATTCTACGCCACACACACATCTCAAATGCTTCCAATCGTTTGATGTCATCTTTTCGTAAGCTCCACGTTTCACACCAATACAGCAAAACACTCCATATCAAGGATTTTACCAATCTTTTCCTGATTCCTTTATCGAGACCCTTTGTCATCAATTCCCTTCGCTTTATGAAAGCTTCTTTGACCAATGCTGATCTTTTTCGAACCTCATCTCCACACCTCCCATCCCAAGATAGAACACTACCCATGTACGGGAATTTATCCACCTGTTCTAGTTTTTCCCCATCCACCCTGACCGTTAAATTAGCCTTCTTTCCCTTAGTGAATCTCATTACTTTAGTTATCAGAGGGAATATTGCATATTAATAGAATTTACTACAGAGATGTAATAGAGTTTACTTTACAATATGATGTAATTCCTTATGCATCAGCACAATGAAAACACTTGCCTCCTGGATAATGGCCGGTAAATATAACGAAAGAATTCCCTGAGAGAAAACAACTCACGATATTACTTTTTCAGCTAGAAAGCTAAATTTTTCAATCATTATACGTGAGATTGTTTGGTCAACAGCACAATTTTCATTATTATGTTTCATATGCCATTGTGAAAAATTACTAATTTTATAATATTCCAGAATACGAATCATTACATATGAGCATTCAATCCTGTAAGTGATAACCATTTTTACCGCATAACTCTGCTTCATCTATTTTAAAGACAGAATACAGCCACTCCCTCAGTAAGTTTACACTAACGACTAGCTTCAAACTTAAAATTCCATTCGGTAAGTTTTACGTATTACATCCCCACATATTAATTACAAAAGTGTAAATTATGTAACATATGTTGTTGATGTTAACTCGCCAGAGGAAATGATCACCCGAAGGTAATTGCTATTACAATAGGGGATCCTTCCTTTCAGAGAAACAATTCATTAATTAAATCCGAAACTGGAGTCGAGGAAAGGAGATACCAGCTTTCATTTATAATGGCCTTTCACCGGCGCAGTCGACTAAATAAATTAGCAGATGAAAATCTCCATTAATTCGCACATTAATTTCAATGGTTTAAAAGTCATTAAGCGAAATCCGTGGATTCCGCTTGAATGATAAGGTAGGTATCGGTCGATCAAAAATTACACACTTGCGGAATGACTGCAATTTTTGATTAATCTGCACAAGTTAGCTTGACTCAACTCTGATTATGCACCCATTTTCCGAAATCAAAATATCAGGAAATATAAAATATTGGTGAATAATAAAGAAGTAGTAATAAACCAAAGGAGGCGTTGGAAATTGAGAAAAGAATGTGATGCTGACTAACGTATTCACAAGTCTGAGTAACAAGTTTCATCAATTCATTGAAACGACCGAAAGTGTGTAAAATCGCATCTGTCACGTAATCTACCACTGCCAGTCTTATTGCATAATCATATTCTTTTACAGTTTCTCTTGTAAATGATTGTCCGATCCCCTTCTGAACGAAACAAAATTTATAATAATAATTTTTTTTCATTTCAGCTCCTCTTCTTGTTTTACCAAATCTTTTGTAACCGTTCCTTTCTTTGCTGTATATCATCTGTAGCTTGCTTTATCTTGCGCCTTATAGTATTTTTAAGAGAAAGAACCATTAAACGACATCACATCTGATAACTGTAGAAATAAAATATATGGATATAATGAAGGGTTTTTCAAAAAAAATAAAACTACGCACTCATATGTTTCGTCGTTCGCTATTTTGCAAAAGGAAATAAATTTCTAGATAATCAAGAATTCATCCTCTTGTTTCATTTCTCATTATGTACTCGTATGATCATAAAACCGATTTCCTTGCGTGGAACAGCAAAACAATGAGTTGCTTTCTCGCTGCTATATTTTACTATGAAATATTAAATTATACGTTAATAAGTTAATTTCTTTGCAGCTATCTTTTTAACTTTAGAAAAATATTTTAGCATTTAAGAACACATTCCTGGAAAGATAAGTACAATTCATTACATAATTAGTTCCACATTAAAAACATAGTCCCCAATTACATCCATTTTAATAATTATTTAAGAACGCAAGCAACCATTCCCTAACTGGAAAAATTCGACTAGCCGACTATCCGGGACTCGAACCCGGGGCATTGATGTAGGAGCGTTAGCACGCTAATCACTCTACCACTGCATCCGGTACATTGTTATCAATGATTTAGCTCATACATTCATACATGAGTGTTCGACCTTTCGGTAGGTTCATGTGCCTTAATATTCTCTTTTTAGTGCCATTTCTTTCATTTCTTAGTGCTTTACTCCACCTTTTATATCATCTAACATGTTTCCCTTTATCTTCTCCTTGATTAACCTCATAGTATTATTATTATTTATTCTTACGGTGAGGTTAGGCCAAAATGGCCTCTCTTCCACCTAACCTCTGGGGATATTACAATGTATAACTACTAATATTACATTAATAACTAAAATAATTAATTAAAAATTAACTTAAATCTATGTAAAGAAGAGAAATCTCAACAATAATTCAAACATAAGGGTAAAAGAAATATTCTAATTACAGTATACAAAATATTGCTGAAATAAACTAATACAAAAAACTTAATATAGATACTTATAAAACTACAAAGATTTGGGTTGTGGGGAAAAAACTCCTCAACTGAAGGTTTAGTTGAACCATAGTGAAGTTATCCCAGCAACTTCAAAATCACCTTGCCTTAATGACATAAGGATTAAGTAATTTTCGCACACAACAGAAGTCCGTAGGTTTATTGCATTAACAAATTACATATTTTTTTCTTTTTCGAACAAAATATGAACGAAATATTCACATTTCAGAAGGCTGAAAAAACCTAATTTTCCAGTACACTCTTCAAATCTACGATTTATCTTTACAATCAAAGAAAAAATACAATCATTACTTCAGAAGCTATGAAGGAAATCTCTCTCGAGGCTTATAAGAAACCTCTGATATATCAAAACCACGGCCCCCTTCATCTCATAAGAGAAGCTGAAATAGGCCATCGTCTTGTGAACAAATGCCGAACGACTTGTTTAATATTTTCACTCAACCCTCAGATAAAAAATAACATTTGGATGTATTTCAGAGGGTTCATCTTTATCACAGCACCAAAATGATTTCCAGTTTTTGCTTATCACGATAACTTCCATCGTGCCATGGAGTCATGTATGGGCGATATTCCGACGCTGTACGAGCCAAAAACCCTCGCAATTTCGGTCATGGACGCAGTGGAGCGTATGACTGCTTCGAAGACCGCAAACTGAAAGGAGGAGAGCCGTTGCTACGGGGAAACGTGTCCCTTCCAAACGAATCTCCCAAATCTAATGGAGAGCAATTAAAGGACCACATTCGTTAGAGCTGCACCACCAGATAGCGACTGAGGGAATGGAATTATTGTAAGGGTTGCTACGGTAAAATAGATTACCAGTTATTGTGAATTGGTCGGTCCGTGGATGCTTGAAAGAGAGAATTCGTTTTGAAATCTGTTTACCTTTAGCCATACAGACTCCGTCACAGCACTCGAACATTTCACGATCTCTTTTCAATTAGATACGATACAAACAGGAATCTTCATCAATCCCTGTTTTACGCAATTGTTTGAACATCATAAATGACTAATGAGAGTTACTTGTGACAGCTTCATCACGAGTAACCTACCCTTCTAAATATCTTACTTCAAATTTCCATTCAGAACGCACGTTGGATTAGAGGACCAATAATTGGGAATACCACAAATAGGAGCAGAGTTTGGTATAGCAGCGCCGAGCATCAACGTGCCAGAAATAAACTGTATCTAAACAGCTTCTATTTGGTTCAATCCCATCAACCTCGATCCTATTGAATTAAGATAGGAATTTTACGTTGATATTGTTTCCCTCCCTAGAACTCTTAGGAGCATTTTTAACAGTTAATTATAAGATTATATCCTAATAAAGGCAGAAATTTTAGTTCAAGTCTTTATATGTGGATTTGCCGATATTGTGTTGGTAGATTAATCTCATGCGAATGACATAAACGAATTNCGACAAACTTCCCGGTTACTTACTTGTAATGACATCTTCAATCAATTTCCTCATCACAAGAGATTGGTTTTGATCTCGAAATTTGCTCCGGGCTGCACGAAAACTCATCGCCGGCTATGTTTACGAAAGCTGACTATCAAAGGACTGGTGTCTTCACGTTAAGACTTGGTCCGAATATGTCTCGGTCAATCAAGATTCGCCCGGTTTCTTCCAAAAGTCGTCAAAATCATTATTCATGTACAAAATTAAACTATTTACCTCTATGTATTTTCTTTTACGCTCTGATAACCTGCTCGAATGAGGGTTGCGATTTTTTCCACATAAAGAACGGAGAATTCTTTAATAGTAAACCGAGGCTAAAAGTAACGAAGCCCTCTCAAGATAATCTAGTTGTTTTAACTGCTTCAGTAAAGATACTATTTAAAATACCAGACCCCTACTCGTATTGTGTGGAGATAGTTTTATGCTACCCAGATAGGAATACCAAAAATATTGCTTCCTTGGACTCAGTTTGCTCGAACACTTCGATGGAAATTATCGTGAAAAAGTTGTGAATTAAACCGATTGATTCACCCTGAACATCAAAAACGGAAATTATTCATGATTTCTTTGCTGCTGACATATATTATCGCTCTTTTAAAATAAGTAGTATGTCCGCATTATTATTAGTCAATACCGCCGCAGTTAGACGTTTCGTCAGGTGGCGACGTTTAGTTACCGTGCATTACACAGCTATTACATACATAGTTACACATATACAAATACAGAAAATTGGTATCTATCTACCCTCCCAACTATTCGTTGGGTGTTTCTCTGAAAAAGTACTGATGTTTTAACGAAATTTCACTAGACCATCATGAGTGAGGAAAATGGCTTTGAATACGCCGGTGTATCCCATACGCATGAATAGGCAATCTCGGACGTGGAATGGCTTGCGCTCTGTGTATGGGTAGCATCAGATCAGTTTCTATGGTAACGAGTCTCAAATGAGACAGGGATGAGTAAAACGTAAAATCATTTAATGGAAGAGTGGTTCTAAATGGGATTATGAACCCTAAACTTTCGAACAAGTAAAGTGAGGGACGAGATACCATAATTTGCCTCAAACCTCTCATAAATATGCTGAGGAAGCTGACGAAGGGGTTCATCAGGCTCGAATATGGAAAAAATTATGTAAAAATTTTAAATTACAATATATTACACTGAATCACGCACACAACCCGCAAAGGCATTCTTTGGTCATTGATACTGGTTTTCTCGGTACACAAGTATTTAGAATGTATATCCTAATCTACCAATAAATATCGTAAATCAATTATTGAGTCTTGGAATTTCCAGTTAAATAAGCATCCAAAACGTTTGGCAAATAAAAGCTGGGAAGAGATAAACAAAATTTAAAGAATAAATGAAACAAATGTTCTCAGTTCTCAGCTTTCGGGCCCCTCTTTTGATCTCTTAGCAAAAAGAAAAGTATTGCAGACGTCTTGTTTACGAGGCTACGCTTCTACTGCCAAAGAAGAGCTTAAAATCGCATTTTATTTGATATTCTTCCCCCTGCTAAACGCCGAAAGTTACCTTGCAATGCATTAATGTAGATTTAATGACGAAATCAAGCATGTAATTCCACTACAAAATTCAGAACATGCAAAACCATGCATCTGTGAAAAATAATGCTAAAGTCCTTCGATGAAACGTGGGCGCTCGGCAAATTATTTTAGCAGCACTCATCAGATTATTTCGTGGCTGCCCAGGCGTGCATCTTAAAGGGAACCCTGCTCTCTGATATTAATAACTCTTATTCCCATCAAATACGCATTTCGGGATCTATTTCAGATCTTTCTCATTCCAAAATTAAGAGAAAGGAAATTTTAATGCAAAAATGTTGGCGACCAGCAGTGTAGTGATAGCAGTGGGTCAGGGGAGGTTTGGCTGTTAAACCTTCCCAGAGTCAATGTTGCTTTATAAAATCAATATTAAGGAAGTTAAATTGTCATTCTTTTATTATTTACAGTTACGTAAGCCACGGTGACTCACAGAGAATATGTGTAAATACAAATCTGATTCCATCTTTATTAGAGTTAAAGCACAAGTTTGCCAGCCCCAGGATTTGAGCAATTTTTCGTTTACTCCATGTCTTAGAACCCCTCGCGCTGACAAATCCCGATTACGCCTCTGGTAACGGATAATAGAATGTACTTAGAATAATTTCATAATTTCTAAATAAAATGCCATTATTAATGCTCGTTTCTTTTAGTGTGAAAATACGTGTAAAAGTTTGTAATTAGACCATATTATGATTCCTGATTAAGTAAAAATTATTCTTCAATAATTAAAACCTCTGAAACGGACACACATTCATCCATAAATAATGGTTTTAGTTGAAATTAAACATTGATCTTATTTAAGAATCACATTTTGCCAATCAACATGCGAGGTTGTATTAATCAAAAGTTTTTTACAATTTTTTTTATTTTTTTAATTAGCAACTATGATAGACTTTTGAGAAACTTTTTATACATATTCAAGTCATCTATGAACACTTAGGACAAAAGAAACGGAGACTTGTAGAATAACTCCAATTTTTAAGTGTGTTAAATGAGAACTCAAACAACATCCAAAAAGTCTTTGGAAGGAATTGGGTAGAAATAAAGAGAAAGAGTGGGCCGTTTTTTAATATAAAGCCAACTGTATGAGCAAAACGAGATATAGAGCAACTATTTTTATCTCCAATGCCGGTGATTTCCCGCGAAAAGGAAATCGTGGGGAATAAGGTGGCCATTTTTAAGACGTCGGACAGGAAGGTGTCTCCAAAGTGCCCTACGTGACGTCATATCCGGTGGAAGACGATTCCAAAAGGAGGCTTCCGACTGATGAGCTACCCGTTTGGCAAACTTCGTAGTGCAACCACTTGATTTCGTGTTAAGATATCCCGTGGAAATTGTTTGCGAAGGCAGACAAGTAACCGAGAGAAAGGGCTGGTTGAGATTAGCGGACAGAGGGCCTCCCATAAGACGACAAACTTCCCGGTTACTTACTTGTAATGACATCTTCAATCAATTTCCTCATCACAAGAGATTGGTTTTGATCTCGAAATTTGCTCCGGGCTGCACGAAAACTCATCGCCGGCTATGTTTACGAAAGCTGACTATCAAAGGACTGGTGTCTTCACGTTAAGACTTGGTCCGAATATGTCTCGGTCAATCAAGATTCGCCCGGTTTCTTCCAAAAGTCGTCAAAATCATTATTCATGTACAAAATTAAACTATTTACCTCTATGTATTTTCTTTTACGCTCTGATAACCTGCTCGAATGAGGGTTGCGATTTTTTCCACATAAAGAACGGAGAATTCTTTAATAGTAAACCGAGGCTAAAAGTAACGAAGCCCTCTCAAGATAATCTAGTTGTTTTAACTGCTTCAGTAAAGATACTATTTAAAATACCAGACCCCTACTCGTATTGTGTGGAGATAGTTTTATGCTACCCAGATAGGAATACCAAAAATATTGCTTCCTTGGACTCAGTTTGCTCGAACACTTCGATGGAAATTATCGTGAAAAAGTTGTGAATTAAACCGATTGATTCACCCTGAACATCAAAAACGGAAATTATTCATGATTTCTTTGCTGCTGACATATATTATCGCTCTTTTAAAATAAGTAGTATGTCCGCATTATTATTAGTCAATACCGCCGCAGTTAGACGTTTCGTCAGGTGGCGACGTTTAGTTACCGTGCATTATACAGCTATTACATACATAGTTACACATATACAAATACAGAAAATTGGTATCTATCTACCCGTCCATTAACTACAATTGTACAAAAACTACTCTAATCACAATTACAGCTTCAATTATACTTTTACATTACAACTACTACAAACATTATTTATTCACCACTACGAACACTACAATATATACAATACGTATACATTAACTGAGCAGCAGTATAGCAGCTTGTCGATATCACTTATCACGTTTTCAGGGTTCCTGGTNTTGTCGATAACACTTATCACGTAAGATTTTTCAGGGTTCCTGATAGGCCTTCACGGCTACCGTAGCGGTCACGGGGCCCACGAGGTCCCCACCGTACATCACCCTACCAGGCGATCACCTACTCGTCTCACACTTCGTCATCGGCAGGCTCACTCGTCGTCTTATTAGTTTTACTTATGCATTTAATAAGACATTGGCATTTTTTTGGGAAAGGCTCAAAGACTTCTGCAGGTAGACTGTTCCATTCCTCGATAGTTCTATTTAAAAAGAGTATTTCCTATTATCGGTTATTTGCTTAATGCATCTCACTTTGCATTTGTGGTCGTGCCTACCCATGTAATCTGCCTCTTTTACTCCATCGCGTATTTCCTTAAACGCAGTAATTCCCACGGATGACTTATAAAATACCGATAATATCTTTTTCTTCCTCCTGGTTTCTAAACTGTCCCAACCTAATTATTTCAAATTATTCAATTTATTTCAAATTATCACAAGTTCTTATAAATTTACGTGATTTGAATATAGAAGCTAATGTTTTACACGGGTTACAAAAACTTTTTTATTAATAATGATATAAATGAAGATTTGTAAACGGGCTGTTCCTGATAAAACGAAATGTATAGCAAGCCAACTTAAAAAGTCCTAGAATTTTTTCAAGAAATTACGGAGAAAAAGTCGATTTATAAAATCGATGACGGTTTTCTGCAGTATCATAAAAATCTTAAACTTCTTAATTGAGCCAAAAGTAAATATTTTAATGTTGTATTAAAAGTTTGCTTCGATTAAGTAAATAGTTTTTGAGAAATAAAATTTTAAAGTGAGCACTCCGTTAAGGTGCGCGAAAAAGCGCGCTCTTTTTTCGTTTTGTCCTTCCTTTGAAGCCAGTCTAGTAAAAAATTTGTCCATTTCCTCGCAATTCAGTACCCTTCATTCGAATTCTGATAGAAGTCTTTCAAAGCGGCTTCGGCGATGAGATTCAACAGTTGCTACGTCAGGAAACGCAGAGCGCGTTACGCAAGCATCGATCGCTTTGGCCGCAATTTCATGAACTCCCCACCGGAGCTTCCACTACCGCAGTGACTACTATGTTGTCATCAGAAACTCATGAAGTTTCCCTCATCGGAACTGTATTAATACCTCATCTGCGCGTCGTGTATGCGAGACAGTGACGCTGAGTGGGGGACGTCGGGTTGGAAAGCAAAATGCATTGGCGTTTTCATTTAAAAGCACTGATGCTTACGGATACTTCGAAATTTGCTAAAGGAAATCTTCAGATAAAAAATACTTCAATTCTATACGCTTTATTATTACAGTTTTTCTTAGATTTGACCTAAACACGGATCTTCAAACACGTTGACCTGACGTCAACTCAAACCTTTTCACTCAGCACACCGCAGTATAACTAGAGAAGGAGAGAGAGAGAGACTTAAGAGAAGAATGCAGACCGGGAAATTTTATAAACAGACTAAAGTCAAAAATGAAAACATTGCAATTAATGAAGAAAATAAGAAATATTTTAGTCGAGTCAGAGAATTTTGAGAAATTAATATCATATTGAAAAGACGTTTATGTATTACCCAATAGAAAGGATATAGGTGGGACCGGTGTAAGTGGTAGAGATAACACCCCAGGTCTTGACTCCCAACCACCGAGGGTAGTCATATATTCTTAAGGTAGAGATGACTCCCCTCTGGCAACTCAGTGTGTCGCGCTGCCTAAATGCACTCCCGTTCCATTTACCTTTACAAATTACATGCTACCATATGTACATTGTAGAGGATATAAAAAACATTGTAATAAATAATATATCTACAAACTGCTAGAATAAAATTTGGAATAAATACGTTTTTGTGTCATATCCACTCGAACCTTTGCCGTGCGCGGCGAGGCGTAAGTCCAATGATATAAATTCGTTTTTTAATTAGCAACTATGATAGACTTTTGAGAAACTTTTTATACATATTCAAGTCATCTATGAACACTTAGGACAAAAGAAACGGAGACTTGTAGAATAACTCCAATTTTTAAGTGTGTTAAATGAGAACTCAAACAACATCCAAAAAGTCTTTGGAAGGAATTGGGTAGAAATAAAGANGTTTCAGCTGTACGCCATCATCAGACCTGATGATGGCGTACAGCTGAAACCGGTCGTGTTAGCAGAAATAGTTCCAACTATAAAAGGAACATAGTGTAAAGCAGAATTTGATACCGATATAGTCTTTGTTTTTTTAATGAGAGAAGCACAAATAAGGGTGTACACAAAATCGATTCGATTTTCCAATTTTCCTTAATAATTATAAGAATTTTTTTCATTTTCATAGCCGATATAGTTGTATTTCAAAGCACTGAAAAGGACGTATATTTAATTTTATGCTCAAAAATTCTTCGCTCACCGCATCTCTGAATATACTCGAAATGTGATGTCGCGACACAAACTATTTTCCCTTGCGCGTTACGAAAATCTGAGAACGCTCACTTAGAGATTAACACTTGGTTACCAAGATCTGCAAAATCTATAGGCCTATAGGTCTATAGGCCGATTTAGAAAAGAATGGAAGCGATGCGTTGTGACCCTCATTTCTTTCGCTGTAAAGTGTCTCTCACTGAGGAATTAATTAGAGTTTCTTCTCCTTTGATTCCTCCACTAAACGATATAATCAGTATTGCTATCAACCTTGATACCCTAATGAGACGCATTTCCAGGGTATGGTACCTCACATATACTAACCATTACAATTTGTGCGGTAGGGGATTGCGAGCGCGATGGAACTTCGTCAAACGCCCAGGAATCTCTCACCGAATTCCATTATCCGCCAAAGAACACGTGCGCGATGCCGAGAGCTCATGTCGCCGATCGAAATGAATTACAGTTTCTGATAGCAAACCACTTGACGACAGACGCCGACCGACGGAATCTTATTATCGAAGCAATTCCGATATTTACTCGGGAACAAGCAAGCTGTTTAATTAGACGAGATGGTGCATAAAGGGAAATGGAGTGAAGCACTGAATTTGCCCCCGAATTTGCATCGCGTCATCATCTGCTGTCTCTGGGGAAACCGCGGGGGCATCTGAACACGCGAAAGCCCGGGCAAAAGTTTTCTGCCGTCCGCACGGCGCAAACCTACAAATTTGTCACTCGATTGCCGCCATTAAAAAACCATTCTCAACGCGATGAGATTCTTCTCTTACTTTGATATATACTCCCAACTAAATATTTTTTAACCGGAACGTAGCGGTTTATCCTTTTTACACCCGGAGTCTCATATAAGATTTGAATTTGAAATTTACCGGTTGCGGTGGCAGAGTGGTTAGCGTGCTAGCGCTTCAACACCTAAGTCCCGGATTCGAATCCCGGCTAGTCGGATTTTTCCTCTTAGGGGATGGTTACGTGTGTTCGTCCTTTGTTATTGTATGAACCCTACATCTGTAATGGTAATCTGTAATGGTAATCCTTGTGAGGGTATTGGGATATAAATAAATAACTCAGCTGGTAGTTTTGACTTGCATGTCTCACCTCGAGGTTTACGCAACGGTTTAGTGACAACTCCACGGAAAGAACAATTTGGCGAGAGTCAGCTAAGAGGAAATTAAATTTTGTAAATAACGATATTAAATAATCAGAATGATAGGCTGGACCGAAATTAATATAATGAAGGAAGTTATACTATCATGTAAATGAAACAGTCATATGTAATACAATAAATTACATTCAGAAGCATAAACTCTCCTCAGGTTAAGCCTGAAGACCTGTGTAACCTGTGTAAGCATTTATTTCCCAGGCCCGGAATTATAATGCACACTTAAAATAGACATCAACTAATGTCCAATTTAGGGCCCGACATAATAGAGTTAAAGTGAGGATTATAGTTGATTTCCTTGCTGATTCATCGTATATGTGTATAGGAGATATTATAATCTTCCTTACTTAACTATAATCTTAATTTTTAACTTTGACAAAAAATTATATTACTGAGGCCTAAAGTGAACTTAAGTTAATTTTCATTTTAATTATTCATTATTATACTGGGCCTTAGCATAATTCATTATCTAAGAAATAGCTTTCCCTGTTCCTTAATAGTTACAGTAGGACTAAGTCGTTACAGTATAGTCTTGAAGGACCGGCAACGGTGTTTCTATTACTTTAAGAGCTGGAACTTTGACCCTGGTAGGGTCACTCATGACAAAAAACTCATCAGAAAGGGGCAAGACGAAAAGTCTATCAAGCAGCGCCTTTACACCAGTGATGGCATCACATTAAAACACTGTTGAAGAGGGCAAGCGAGAACCATCTAAAGAGACAAATTATTCCAGGATCATGATGTTTGGGAAAAATTGGAGACTTTCGGGATTTGAGTGTGGCGTAAATTGAAAAAGGGTTGGTGGATAGAAAAGGAAACACAGAGATGCTATAAATGCTATTACCGAAAGGTATAACACTTATGATGATGTCTAATAAGGTAAAAGCCCGAGTTCTCACCCCTCCTATTCAATTCCTTTCTGGAGACCCCCTGAGGATGGAGACTTTGCCTCCGAAAAGATCATTGGGACTTCCCAGAAATCGGTAATCCAGAGCTTCCCGTTTGTCTCTGAGCGCGAGTTCCGCTTGCCGAAAGACGGCTTACGGAGTTTTTAAACCTCTAATTCACGATGGGGTTTGGATTACTACAGCAGACACTCCCTTCATCTTGCGGTGAAATTTGAGAACTGATGGAAGAGCACTATTCAATCGAGACCATCGACAGGTCGCTCTGGAATGCTTCTAATTATAAAACGATCCGATTGGGTGACATTGCTCTTCTCAGAGCAGCCAAAGCGCTTGATGCAACGCCATGGGATTTCTCTGTAGCTCTTCCAGATCTTTATTAAGAATTACGGATCTACGTAGTAATATTAAAATAAAAAATCCAAAGATTTTAGTAATATAAGCATAGATATAAATACCTATTCCCTAGGGAACTGGGAAAAGGATTTATTTCTTCCAACTTCCTGGAGGCGCTATTTACAATCGTGTTTAAACAATACATAAAACGTTTCCATTTAATACTATTTCTCGATCAATTTTTTGAGTGAGAGAACAACTCCTTAAAATTTTTAGTTCGCTCTGGAAACTTAGCTTTTATTTTTATGAAAACAAAATTAAGGCCATTGATTAGCTGTTTGAGGGTCACATCCGTTTTATTAGCAACTTATAGCTTACTAGATCCTAATTGATATTAAGTTTACTTAATACAGTATAATAACAGATAGTCACAATAGTATGAGGAATTCGTATAGTAGTTCATAGTGTTCTGCTCTTTACTTTCATAAAAGATTCGAAAGATGTTCTCATGGGTGTGTGATTAGGTGAAGCAGTAAAACATTCTAAGTATCACGAACAGGGTATTCAGAACAGTGCAAGGTATTTGAGGAAAATTTAATCAAGGAAGCAAAAGCTTCAAAGGAAGAAGCGAAATAAATGGCTTGGATCCACCGATAAAATTTTGATCAAAAAAGGTCTTTATTTAGAGTGGATTGCACTCTAGACTGCTTGAAAAAGGTCAAACTGAGAAAAACGTCGAGAATGATTCCTGCTAGACATTACGAAAGACAATTATGTGCCATTATTATAAAATCTGCTTCTTGGTAAGGAAAAAAGATTGAGAAATTCAAGTACGTTCGAAGAAAAATTGTTGGAGATTAAGGGATCAGACCCTTGATCAATGTATCACGTATAAAAATGTTTAAATAAGCCTTAGATAAAAGCATTAACATTTTAACAAAATCCTTCAATAAAAGCTTTTTTTAATATCCTTTTAAATAAATTTATATCCGCCATATATTTTACGGACAATGGAAATTTACTTGTATAATTGTATAATTTCACTTCATCATGAAATGCTTCTTTCTCATTAAACTCCGTTATTTTTTTCTATACGAATATCATTTTTAGATCTAGTTTGATAGTCATGTCAGATACATACACCTTCTAGTGTCTGAAATAGTATTCCAAAACTAGATAATTAATCAATGTTTTAGGTTGAGCCTGATAGGTCTACTCTCCCATACTTATAAATTCTAATAAACAATCGATAGAAATACCTTTTAACTACAATTTCTTCATACATTCGTAGGTCACCTCAAACTCCAAAACTACGCATCGAGATATTCAAAACGCACGTTCTATATCCGCGTTTCATTTGTTACCTTTTATGGGGGTATTTTATGGCCGGGACGTCATGAGCTATGATTGCCGTTTATACGATCTATAAAAACGCGATGGAGGTCCTTCCATGGCCCACGATGAACTAAATCTCTGCAAATCCTCGCCAAATGACGCGATTCCAAAAAGAAGAAAAAGTACGGCAGCTAAACAACACGAATCCGCCTCTATGACGGTGCTCGAGGTCGACAATAAGCACAGTTACTCTCTATCGGGTGTGTCAGACGTATATCTATTAACTCTTGTTTACGACAGGCAGAACAACATGGCAATCTGATTATTAACATAATATCCGTTTCCATGAGATGCGGGGAGACACGAATATCCATGATGTAAGCAAACGAGAGGGTTGATTTGAATATTTCGGAAATATTTTCTTGAATTCAGTATTCTATATTGTAAGGAACATGGCGAAGTAAAGCTGCATTTCCATTGATTTATCCGAGTGTTTCAACAAAATTTTGATGTACTGCAACGGTAAATGACGGCTACGACGATCGGAAAATTCTGCCATCATTTCAACTAATTTCAATGTAAGCCAATCTTGAGATAAAAACAGAAGTTAACCATCCAAACTCTAAAGTTGAATTTTATTCCTCTCCCATTACTAGTGATCCAAAATTTTGTTTTTTTTTGTTAATGTCAAGAATTAGTGTTCAAGAATAGATTGTTCTTTTGTATAATAATTCTTGTTCTTCATCCCACCGAATTCATATCACATGTAGAAGCAACGCATTCGAGATCGAGAGAAATATTATCGTAAAAATATTTCATCCGAGTTGGATTTCCACATATAGTAAAGGGAGCTATCTGGAGAGGTAATGTACATTGAGATCAACAACACGGCTGGACAATCGGTAAATTCCAACTGAAAAATGGTTGGTCTTCTCATACATATTCCCCATACAATATACCGCATACATGGATTGAGGTAAAGGTGTTAACTTGGCAAATTGAAGTTGTGCGACTAAATCCCAAGGAATAACAAGTGTGAAAAATAGTGACATGACTTGGACTCGAACCCAGGTCTCCCACATTCCGGGCAGGTATTCTAACCACTGAACTACCATAGTTCAGTGGTTAGAATACCTGCCCGGAAAGTGGGAGACCTGGGTTCGAGTCCCAGTCATGTCACTATTTTTCACACTTGTTATTCCTTACCGCATACATGGTTTCAAAGGAAGAATTTGCCCACATTTATTTCCTCAAGCATAAACCAAACCCTCGTTAAACACCGGTATCAAACCATTTTAGTTAGTTTCCTACCTAGTAGAATTTTGACACAGACCAACGTAACCGTAACACATATGTGAGTAGAGGTGACAGCTAACAATGCATCCTAATTATCAGACTGCCGAAATGTTGCGTTGCCATAGCGTTGCGAGATTTCTGTGATAACATTTTCTGTGGTTTGTCTATAACCAGAATCAGCATTTCAAGAACAGGATTATAGTAATATTCTCATGGTTACAGAAAAAGTTTTATTTCTCAGATATTTTAAACTATACCAGTTAGACTGAATAGCAGTTTTTCTGAAACTGAACTTGACTGAAACAACTTTTCCCTCATCATATCTTGAACAAATTAGATCAAGACGTACATTCTAAGACGTACATCAGAAAGACAAACAGACAGGAAGATAGAATAATATCCTTATACAACAGATAATACTCCTACCAGTATTACGTTTTAGAAAAAAATAACACTTGAGCGTAACAGTTTTAGAAAACTGTTACGTTCTTTGTATTATAAAATTCAACGGTTACAATCATTATCAGGGGGCCCAACCACATTTATGCAGAGACAAGGTCGAGAATATAATATGATTCTGATTAGAGATTTTCATGGCTCATCAGTGGAATACTTCGTACATATATAGGAATGTATTTGCCCCTAAAATATTCGCAGCAACGTGGAAATTTTTATCAACTGTAAAAAAACAAGTATTCTTTGAATCACAATTTTGAATTCGCACTAAATTTGCAATTCGAGGTTTAATTTCGCAGTAAGCCACGTAGAAAATAAATAGCGTATAAGATCACAATGACCTTAATTTAGCAATAAGACTGACTAAGCAATGTCAATAACTGATTAAATAATTACTAATTATTTTAAAGTCTATTGAAGATATACATTTTAAATAGCACTTCTCAGATCTCGCTTCCCTTAACGATTTGCTCTTTTTCTCCGCAGGTTCTCCTCCTTGGGTAATGAGCTTCAGATTTCTCACTAACGACGAGCTTGCTTCTTCCGAGACATTTTTTCCACGAAATAAGACTCGCGATCTCCGTAAATCACTCGATTTTTGTAAAAAAAAAGACGGAAGTAAATGAAAAGAGATACTGATCTCCTTTTTAATTGCCTTCTTGAATCCGAGAATCGTTATTTATTTTCTTGTAATTAGAGAATGAAATTTAGTTGCTTTAAAAGTCACAGAGAAGGGAAGTATTTGCCCATGGCTACCTATGACTGTTTCCTGCTCAACAAAGGACTGACGATTAACTAATTCAAGGAAAATTGCGCTATACTTGAAATTGGCCACACTGCCACTGATACATCTACAGATAATTCGTAAAAAATATCATCGGAACATGCACGTGAAAACGTAATACCAAAAACTTCTAAAGGAAATAGGAACCTAAGTTGCTTCTAATAAAATTTTCTGTCGGCATATGACGAATACAATTACTAGATTATTAGTTCTTGTATTAACGCTTGATATTGATGAATATAAAGCTTTTAAGAGTAACGATGCTAATTTACGTAGTAATTAATTTTTTATAGTTAATGCTTATCTTTGGAAATCATAGTTTCCTTGTTAAGCCGTATTCATAGCAAAAATATTATATATCATATACGATATGTTTCCAATCTTAAGATGAATATTTACCTCTTTCTTTGGAAATAGAAAATCAATAAACAAATGAAGAAATTATGAAGTACAACTGAAAATATTCACCAAACAAAATACGATTTTAACTAACGCTTATAAATCAAAAATTACGTATCAACCAATATTTTCCTGTTCCTCTTCAAATCCCGATCCTAGAAAAGCACATTAATGTAAGATCCAGCGGCTTGCAGGGTACTAATGTAGATGTAGATGTAGATCCACCATCTCATTTCACATTTTAATGTCCATTCCTAAATAATTATAATGTCCTATCACTCTTGAAGCCTTTCTTCACTTGTGAAGCTGGGACCATAATTAAATATCCGACTCTGATTAGCTTCTTTGATAGAAAGTTGTTGGATTTCATTTTCTCGATAGAACATTAACTGATGGATATTTTGCAAGAATATTACCATTTTTTATTTATGGATTATATTAAATCAGTACTTATTGTTTATTTTATAGGTCTATTTAAAATTTTAACAGAAAAATATGTACTCGTAATTACGCACAATAGCATGCATAATTTAAGTCATGCATTTTGCAATTCATAAGAAAGATATATGATGGATACCAACTGCGGATTTAAGTTTCCAAGATCTCTCATTTTGAAATTTTGTTTCCCGCTACAACATTTAATTGAAGTTTCAAGCAGTTTTTTAAAGTCTACAGAGAAACCGTGGCAAATTCTGTTCCGCAGAGGAATCGCTTGATCTAAAAGATAAGAATGCTCCAATAAAGAAGTACAAAGACTACTTTAATCTTCCGTCATGAAAACTCCTTCTGTCGGCCTCTCACGGAAACTCCGCATCATTCAAAATTTTACGTTCACAAAATTCGTCTGCTTCCAGTAAAGTATAGATGAATCCACTCTTAAAATTCGAGGAAATTTCGCCTTCCGGAATGTTTGAGCAAGCAAGAAGCATCCTGCTGGAAAACAGGCCTAGGAAATCCGAGAATAAGAATCACGCTCCTTAGCGGGAAATCTTTCTGAACTTCTCCATGGAAACAGAGCGATTCGAGCGTGAAATCAATATTTGCGGTGCATATCCAATGTCGCGATTATGTCCCTGCGAATTATCACGTCCTGAGCGCTGCCGCTGCATGCCCCATTCGACGATCGAAGACGCGCTCTTCTCGCCTTCTTTGTTTTCCCAAGTCCGCCATTGCGAATCCTTCCTTCGGCGTCACTTTGTTTTACCGAAGGGCATTAGAAGTTTATGGTCCCCCTCCGGAAGGATAATGAAAGCTGCTTACTATGGCTGAGTAAAATGTAATTTTCTGCAGGCCTAGTGATAGTTCAAAGAATTATACCCCTTCTACGAGGGATACATACCCTAGATCTCGTTTTAAAGCAAATAAGCAATGGAAATGAGCAAATTGCGTGAAATAAAATGGTTCATCAAAGACTCAATAATGACAAAACAGTTTATATTTAAAGATTCATTGACAACAAGTGCAGTGGGTGAAATATATTGATTAGCGCGGTATGTATTATGAAAGTTTCATATGACCGCCATGGTAGTCCGCAAGGTTAAAAAGTTTCGTTTCATTGGTTTAAATTCCTTTTTTCCTATTTCTTCCGCACTGATTTGCCCCTATTATTCTGTTCTTACGTTTTTTCACATTCACAGTGAGACCTTTTACCTCCTTTTCTGTATCCAAGGAAAGTAAGAGATCTTTACTTTGTACTCATATTCCCAGTGCCGTGAAACAACGACACTTAAACTTGGGTCCTCGGATCCCTGTATGACCACGAAATAACCCGAAGGGGTCAGAGAGTATAATGTTTTTCTTAATTAAGTAGTTTTTAAACTCGCCATTTTGTTATATTTGACAGTTAGTTAAATCCATTTAAGCATTTTAACACTCAATCTTTCGCAATCAGTTATATCTACATATATCTATCTAAATCTACCAATATTTTCGTGAAAGATTTAGGGGTCCGCGAAACAAGAAAAATTATCTTTAAGAGTCCTCCGCATGCTAAAGTTTAAAAACCTCTATCATAGAGCATTAATAAAAGATGCATACAAACTCAACAATGGGTTTATTTTTTAGTCACATCTAACAACGTTGAAGAATTTACTGGATGCAGTAAAATGAGAGTTCTTTCTGCTCATAGGATCATTTTGTTTATAGAACACTCTGATATATATATTTTTCGGTCGGAAAACTTTTGAGGAATTTGATAGGAACGACTTGACAAGTCGTTTGAAAAGGCAGACAAATTTGGACTTCCAATATCGATTAAATTCTAACTAATCGGGAGTCTAATATCACTCTAATAAAAGGAAATTAAATGTTAAAGAGAACTCGGGCGTGTCACAAGGAAGCGTTATTCCACATAATAAATTACTATTCAAATTAAAAGTTACGGGTATCAATGCAGAACTAATAAACTGGATTAAGGACTAACTATACGAAAGAGAACAACGAGTAAAAGTGGAAGGTATCTGTTCCAACCTCGTTAAGGTGACCTCGGGCCTGCCGCAAGGAAGCGTAATTGGACCGTTACTATTTTTAGTGTTCATCAACGATCTTAGCAAAAACTTGATAGTAAAGTAAGGATATTTTCAGACGACAAGGTAATTTATAGGGAAATAGAAACTTCAAATTATAGATTAACCCTGGCGAATGATTTAGATAAAATTATAAAATGGCTCGATGACTAGCAATTCATTCGGTACCTAATTAACTTCTTCGAAAAGTGCCAATCATTATTTGTACAGCCTCCGAGGGAAAAATTTATCCTAAGTAAAATCTGTTCCGCTGACCCCAGCACGACAAAATAAATAAAGTGTAACTGACAATAAATGGGCTGGGTTGGGATGAGGAAGGCTGTTTTAATTGCATATTGCGGGTTATATAGCCCTATAACTGTTAACCGAAAATCGGAGGAGGATCGGAGAAGAAGTTTTGCAGCCAAAAATATAAGAAAAGGAAAAGGGCAAAGGATTGAGAATAAACAAGATGTGCTGCCGTCTCTACGCAAGTTTCGAACAAATTAAATAAATATTTTAATACACCAAAATGCAGGTTTATCGTACTAAGTAAAGTAGGTTGAGGACGTATAAGTGCTATAACGTAGCTGTTACTTTGAAGGTTTTCACTCTCTTCCAATCCGCCAATTTGAAATCATCTTCATCCACCTTGAATGGTAGATAAACTGTCTTTACCATTCAGAAAAATTATCGAACTTTAAAATGAAAAGCATTCTAGACATTTCGCATATCAAATTTCAACTCGCAAGCCTTCTATTTGACGTTGGCAGGATCCCTTGTTTTCGCAGTGACGCATTTGACGGTCGTCAGCCGCAATAGACCGCCTAAAGAAAAGGCACCAAGCACTACAAGAAACCTTTTCCCCAGCGGGGCTGCGCAGTTGCCAAACACGATGTAACGACTGAGGAGCAAAGTGCAGCATAAACTCCCCACCGATGTTGTCACTCACTATGTTATAAAGCCGTCGCTCATGAAAGGTCAAACCGCTCAAGGGTATTACTGACCTAAGTTATCAAATGCAGTGACGGCGTTCGGAGCCGTGTAAGCATTTTTTATCTGCAGTCTGCAAAAGAGATTTCAACTTAGAGTTGCCTAAAATCAGAGAGCTGTCGCTCAATGAAATGTCTTTAAACCACAACGAATGTCATAACTGAAGTAATCTGCCTCCATACATAAATTCATTTCTTCCAAAAATTTTCAGAAATCTTGTACATTTTGTACAAAGTAAATTTATATACATCTAACTCGGTCATGAAATGACTCATAACTAAAATATTTATACGGAAAATTGCAATGTACTTCATTGAGAATGACTATAGTAAAAAATTGACACTTCTATCCTAGTTTAGCAAGTAATGACCTCTTTTGAAAGAGTAGAATACAGTTTAGAAAGTATACACAATTGTATACTTATAGATCTTTTCGACAAGAATATTTCTAATACTGACAAGATACTTCTGATACTGACCAATGTGATTTAGCCTCTAGACACCGCACAAATTCTCATGTGCAGCTATCAGCTACCACTCAAAATTCTCATTTCATGGGAAATTTTGAGGGGACTTTAAGTTGAGAAAAAGGACTGAGAAAGAAAACTAACAAATGGTCGAAAAACACGAAACGAAGGAAAAATAGAAATACAAAATACGAATTATTTCTTTACTATTTTTATTTATTTCTCTATGGCGTTCCCCTAACTTAGACGATCACATGAATTACATCCGTAGTACCAGTAAGACAATATCAGCTATATTATACAAGAAATATTGCGTTAAAATTATAACGGTCTCAATTAACATCTATTTTGTGAATCGCTGTCTCAAGTAAGAGTGTAGCTGGGCAAACACTATGTAGCAAACCCGCTATATATATATATATATATATATATGTCTTCCTTCCTCCCATAGTTTTACTTTCACTGACAAGCGTTTCATCGTTAAGCAACGCACTTTGCCTTCTTGGGATCTCATCCAATTTCAGTCAGCTTTTTAACGGTCTCTTCCCCTTTAGTCGCCTCATATCTCATCATATAATATCATTATTCATCCTTTGTAAATGTACTACGCATTTAATCCTTTTATTTCTTGCTGCTTTCCGCTGCGGAATGGTCCCAGCTATTTCTGGCTAAGAAGTGGATTTTTAGTATCCGTCCAGTATTAGATCCCCCGTTGTAATTGTCTTATGAATGCATGTTCTAGGTGTCATAAGAAAGAAAGAATAAAATCCTTGTCATTCCGCTGACATTCATTCTCCCTATATAATTCATAACAAAAAGGAACAGATTCCATCTTACTTTACCCCACTTCATCGATAAAATCTTTTAGCGTATGTTTTTTCGCGAATTTTGACGAATCTTCTCCACAGGCAGCCTAAGGAGATGAAGTTGGATGCCATGGAAATCATTGAGATAACCCGTGCAGGAAGCCCAGCGAATGAGCTCACCTTCCTCAACCCTTCCCCTCCAATCTTGCTTAGTGTATAAGTGAATGCATTTCTAACATTTTTACCTGGTGATGGCTGTGTAGCCGAAACCTGTCATGATAATAAACACTTGTGGATTTTATTAAGTTAACCTTACCTTGTTCCCACAAAAAGGAATGTAACTGTGTTCATTATTACCTTTGCAATCAAGCAGTGTTTTAATAATTGTACTAATAACATTTTGGAAATATTTTATGATGTTATCAGGCTTGTGTGTGCTAAATTATTTCGCAGCGATTTTTGGCAACTTTTACATGAGACCGAATAAAATCGTGGTGTACGACGGAAATTACATTGCACCCAATGTGATAGAAAGACCGAGAGAAGGTGGATGAGCAGAGCCGCGCCCAGCTGAAATCTGCCGACCGGATGCAAACATCATTTGCCGCCCCTTAAAATTAAATACGACATCCATTTCCTGATTTACTGATCTTTTCGTCAGTAAATCAGGAAATAGTTTTGTAAGACTGATAAACCAGTGTTTTATGACTTCGTTCCCCAGCTTACATTGGTCAGAAAACATCAATTACTAGCAATTTATTACGTAGATTCCGTATGCTGGTGTAGTAAATTGTAATTATCTAATGTTTATCGCAACTACATATGAACTTCTCTAATTAAAATTCTATTTCGACTTGATAATTTCGATTAAATCCTATCTAATATTCCTTTCTCGTCTTTAATTATCCATAATCTTTTCCTCTAAATATTTGCCAATCTTTGAATTCTTACTATAATCTTTCCCCACGCAGAGAGTGATAGATAATGTAGTTGTAATATCAATAATAATGGTTTGCTACGCTCCTCCTACCGCCCTTTCGATGCCGCCATGCACCCATAGGACGGCGTGGTTCTGTGGCTGAGCATGATTAATTAGCTATTCGATAAAAGGAGTAAAAGCAGCTCGAGGAATGAAAGGTGGAGAGAGGTACGGATGTCCGAAGAAAGGGAAGTATGAAATGGCGGGTAAGTATGAAAAATCACCATCTCAAAAATTATTATCAGTAAGCTGGAGGTTACACTTGAGGAACATTTAGTCTATAAAAGGATATTGTTTGAATGTTATCAGTTTCATGAAAAAGAGTTGCAAAATAACAGAAAATTGTCAAAATGCAGCCTAGTTTTCGCAGGAAGAAAACACAAATTAAGCCTCCCGAAAGCAGAGCATTATCATTAAACTCGCACAATTGCTTTAACAACAGTTAAAGCTGTCGACATTAAACAGTTTTGATAAGTCCAATGACTTAACCTTAACATCGGATCTCTTTCCAATGCATAGAATTTTTAAACCTGACTTGCAAAAGTAAACTTATAGATAACGGCTTTGTTCTCAGTTACATTACATTCAGTGCTGGTCTAAAGGGTGGGACTCCGGGCTATCTATGCCTAGCATCCAGGGTCATGAAGTTTATTTTCTATTTTCAGATAGTAAACGATATATCTGTAAGAATGAAGCCCCGAAAGACATTGCAGCCCCCTTTGGTAACTGATTAATTGTACCCTGATTAAATTGCATGAAACAACAGTAATTACTTACCGGATGCGGAAGAAGCATATAGAAAGCAACTCATCCTGCATTTTTAACGGATTAAGTATGTGAAATATAGTGCCGAAGTTCTTATCACCTTTTGTAATTTAAAAACAGTCAGACAAAGGATTTAATTCAGCGAAATTGAGAATGGGGAGCCATGTCTTCCAATACAAATATAGAAAATAAGTTATGTAGAAGACAATTAATGACATGAAAGTCATTAAAGTATTAAATTAATGATATGAAAGAAAAAAGGAGTTGTGAGAACAAAAGAAATTTACAAATTTTAGCCAAAGAAATTACCAATTTGTAGTTCACATACTCTAAAGAGTTTGTCGAGAAAGACATTATTTACACACAAATACAAGTTAAGAAGTTATAAGGAAATTCTTAGTCAAAGGAAGGTGATTTTTAGAATGTAAACAAAAAAAATAATTACTTACAAAGTTATGAAGAAGCCTATAGAAATTGTAGAATAAGCATTAATCGCAATCCATTGCAAAATATAAAGACTCAATTACCCTAGGCGAAATTGCTAGCTACTCGCCTAAAAATTCACACTGCTAGCAATTTGCTTTGAGTAGTAAGGTTTGCTAGTTAACTCGCAGCTCGCTCTGCTAGTGCGAGTAAAGTTGAAGGTTGGACTGGACTTAATTCGCTCATTCACACGCTAATTTACTCGCCGACGAACAGCTAGTAAACTCGCCAAGTGCAGTTAAGTCTTGAGTTATAAAAATTACGAGGAAATTAGGAAGTATATATTAAGCACTATCTTATATATACACTTCTTTTACCAAAATAAATCTACGGAATTTCTCATTGATAATTTATAATTCATGCAGATAACATTAACCATATATTTTCTTTGTATAAACATTATTTTTAGATAATTTCATGCATATTTAAATTATTGTCAACAAACCCATACTATTGTTTACATTTCTGCATTATTGTTTACTTGTTTTATTGATTGCTTGCATATTTAAATTATTGCTTGCATACTTAAGTTATTATTTCCAGTTATAGTTTTCACGTTTGCATATTGTATATTTGTTAAGATGTTTACGTTATTTTTTATTTATCATGGTTTTCCTTTCCCCGTATTTCTAGAAAGGATGTGTGGAGAGCAAAATATAATTTTATTCTCTTGACGATTTCCACAACTATCCTTATCCAAAGTAAAAGTTCTTTTAGACGACTGTTATCGATACATTTGGATGTATCACGGAAATGGGAAGAAATGTTTTTCCAGTTGGTTGTGGGTGCGGTCATTTTAGAAACATTATATATATCTGATCGGCCAGATTTTATAGGTAGAAGAATCTCAAGGTGAAAGAGTCTAAACGGCAACGTAGACGCTAATTGGCCAAAAATCCGGAAGTCGCGNTATGGTATGCTGTAAGAATATTTGTCCTCATAGACCCAGGTTCGATACTAGGACATTTCGTATGCACGTATTATGAATAATTCGTTTAGGTTATTGTAGTTGGTGCATGGAACTTGGTGTATGGAAGGCGGAGTGCTGCAGGTGGTGTGTAATGCCTTAGTTAATCCATCTTACATTAAGCTTGTTTTACTCGTGTGTGTGTGTGTATATATATATATGTGTATATATATATAGCTGTGCAGCAAGTAGCTGAGGTTATGTAGCAAAAGCTTTACATTTCTCAACTTTACTAAAATGGAACCCATGTTAAATGTAGCATAAATAAAGCAGCAGAAGAGCCAATATTTCAGAAAATGTCGAGGAATGACGTTATACTAACGGCAGCTATTCCTGGCAGCTCGTAGAAGAGTTCGAAAAAAAGCTCCAAAAAGCCGTTATTTCCGAGAAAACTAACCGTTGAAATGTTCCAACCAGCAGGGGTTATGGTTCTCAGTAGTCGCGCTTTGCAAGTATTTTTCTCGATACCTATTTCGGCAACTACTTTAGTGAGTATTTAAATTTATTATTTATAGTCAGCGAGTTTTGTTTTTTTTTTACTCTCTGCCATACGCCATTGTGCAGCTCCCAGGGATGTAAATGAAATATATTCTACTTAAAAAGTGGTGTTTTTGACTTATAAATATCGCTAGCCAAGAATATTAAAAATTGACCAAAACTTACATACAATATCATCCAAGTATTTCTACTCAAAGCAAGTATCAACTAAACAATCGCTATATGTTATAACCTATTTTTTGCGATTGAAATTAAAACATTGGCAATCGTCAGAAAGTCTGCTTTCTAATTAAAAACTCAATAATTTATCTAATTTCAATCAATTATAGGATTATAGTTATTAATTGAATTGAACAAGGGAAACTAAGAGAAGTACAGAAAGACATTATGAAGAAATAAGGGAAAGAAATTCCCGAAAATTTATGGAATGCTCAGGAACTGTGACAAATAACAAGTGAGAGTGTAGGATAAGGCAGACTTGCCTCATCCTTCTCAAAGAACCACAAATCACTTAGCTACCACGAGAATCCGAACTCCCAAAGGGCAACCAGAATTGGGTAAATACCTTTCGTATGTAGAATGGCATCTAAACTATTCAATTTTAACTCAACATTTCCGAGTGGCTGTAAAGAGAAGGGACAGGTACTTTGCGCTTGAGGGGTTTGAGAGGTAAAAGGTGAATGCCTTTTGCAGGGCGAAGTAAACAGCTATCCGAAGAGCGGTTCCATCACAACTTTTTGTGTATTTTGACTGTAATATTTTCATTATTGAGATAAAAATAATTCATTTCAACGGATAATTTCAACTGTGAAAGAGTGTGAACGAAAATAGTAATCATCAGTAAAAAAAACAGAACGTACGCGCAATTTCCGATTGTCAATAATATTGATTCTCGAAATTATGGAGGGAAAACTATGGAAATTAAAAATATAATAACAATATTAATTTTACTAAATTAAATAAAATTAAAGTTAAAGTTAATAACAATAATATTAAAAAACCATAATTAGGGCCTGATTAATCTATTCGGACGAATTTTCTCAATATATTCGTGAGTCAATTTTTAAAGCAAAATCAAAAACAACGATGTGTTCATGCTGTGACTCTTTAACGTACTATAGCCGTCATATTTTCCGCAAGTCCAAGTCTTCGAGAGCAAACCTCAACAGTCATAGCTTTTGGAATTAACTCTTAATAAAGTAAAAACGATATTATGACAGCGAGAGGAAAAAGATAGAGTAACATGAATGTTAATAGTTTAAAGACATGCACAGTTCGTCAAAGAAGAAATATTTCTACTACTTATGATAAATTCAAGTTACATTTTTATAGAATATATACCATAGTATCGGTATAGATACCTGTCACCTTCAACTGTTTTTCACATTAAACACTTCTGTAAGACCTATCCCTGAAAACGTGAAATACTGAACACGCCTGACGATATTTCTTTAAACATTTTAAATGTATCCTAACATTTTAAAAAACGATAACTATTGTACTCAATGGAAGAATAAATAGAAGCAGCAGGCAATAGAGCTTACCAAGCTTTATTGAAGGTGATGAAGTCACATAACCTCAGAACTTGAAAATAAAAGTCTATCGAACAGTGATTAGACTTGTTGTTATGTATGGCTCAGAAACATGGACCATGACTACTGCAGAAGAAGAGCTGCTTAAGAGGTGGGAAAGGAAAGTACTAAGAAAGATTTTTGTTGCAACAAAGGAGGGAAGACAGTGGAGAATATGGGAAAATGGAGAACTAGAGGAACATCCTAACATAGTGTCAGAAATAAAGAGTAATAGGTTAAGATGGTTAGGGCATATCGAGAGAATGCCTGAAGATTATGGTTAAGAAAATATACCTAGGACACCCTGGTGGTAGGAGACTGAGACGAAGACCTCGTAAAAGATGGTTGGCTGATATTGAGGATGAACTGCGAAAGATGAAAATAAAAAGATGGATAATGCATGCAAGTGATCGTGATGTTTGGGCTAACATTGTCTGAGAGGCCAAGGCCCTACAAGTGCTGTAGCGCCGAGGAGTAAGTAAGAATTGTACTCAATGGCGATAGAGCACTACCCTGAAACAATGACTTCGCTAAACTTTCGCTGTATTTTCTGAGACATTTATACACTGTAAACATGAATTGGCAATTTATAAAATTTCCAATGCGTAATTTACACAACGTACGGTATTTTACTCTACATTGTCGCACTGCATCACCCACTTCTAATAATTCTTCTCGGAGATTCGTATTCTAATTTTACTCACTATAGAATTCAATTACAAAACGCAAGCTCATAACAATGCACTTCAATATATTCCGGATGAATATTTTGTATATTTACTGCTACCAATTTCAATGTCCATAATGTTCACTGAGAACCCTCGATCCTAGAAATCCTCTTTCCGCCCATTTTCTCCTATTAATGCGCTTCATTATTTTACGGGTTCCCTCTTCATCAATCTCATCCCCTTCAAGACCCATCCTCCTCTCACTCAATTTAACTCTTTATCCTCATATCCCACTTTCTCTTTCCGTCTCCTTCCTTTTGGCCTCTTTCATCATCCCTCCCTCCCCACGCCATAGAAGGACCGCCATAACATATCCTCTATTTTTTTACGGAGGTACTCAGCGATCCCCGATGTTCACGACCAAATGGCCTTCACCCCTTCCATACGATTCTCTTAATAATTTTGTGAATTTTTTTCTTTCGCAGTTACACGATATCCAGAGTCTACTGGCAACGGTTTCTGACGCCGTAAAAGTAGAGAGTAGTAAACTGCGTCCATGAGAATACAGTACTACAGGAAAACTCTCGGCCGTAGACAGTCACGCTGCACTCGTGATTTTCAGACGGGGTCTGATATGGAAAGGTATTCGGAGTGAAATTTTATCACCAAAATATCATATTATTTTAGTTGTTAACATTTTAAGAGCGGTTAAAAACATACTAGTATTACAAAATTACATGCATACTAGGTCACACACCTAGGTAGGAATCTCTTATCTGTTGTAAAAATAGATTTTTAATTATTCTATATCACTTGTTTAAAAATAATAAAAACTTTATTTTCTTTATCTATTAATGTAATGTGAGGTATGTTTGGGTGTATTGTTTTATCTGTTATTATAGTGCAGTCAAACAGCCTATATTCCAAGATCGATTCAGGTTTATAGACATGATATGGTGAAAAATGTATATAATAATAATAACAAAATTTTCTTTGATGGAAACAGATAGGTAATCCCAAATACAACCACTAAAAATTACGTCATACAAATTACAAAAATCATAATAATTCTTATAATTGACGAGCACATACAAACCAAATCATACAGAGGCTCAAACGGGGACTTAAGTTAGAATTCTAGCTAACTACTCCATCACCATGGCCGGCCAAGACTAATTAACGATAAGATTAACGTATCGTAATCTAAATCCATGGATCCTTCCATGGATTTAGATTCCATTGATCTCTCCCTTGCGAAGAATTTAAAATGTTTTCACAACTAACATATTTCTTAAATGTAGAAATGGAACTATGCTCATAAGATGTAAAATTAGTACAATTACGTAAAATCAAGGGCCTCCCGGATAGCAAAGTGGTCAACGCGTTCGACTTCGGAGAAGTTCCGACCCTAGTTCGTATCCCCGGTAGAGGTATACGTGCAAACTGACCAAATTAGTCGAAGCACCTTAAACAATAATATTATACTACGTCAAATCAACTTTGCTCTCTAGAACGAATAGAACTTACAGCAAAAATTGTATACATATTAGGTAAGTGGCTTTAGTTAGTGGACAAAGTAGCGCTTTCGAATCACGCCCTAAAAAAGGCTGCAGAGAACGTAGCCGAAACGTCGGTGACAACCAACGCCCTGACCCGGATAGAAACCCGAGAGAGATTTGAACTTTTTTAATTCAACAAAAATTCCTAAGCCGAATTCAAAACTTACATTTGAGACTTCGTTTCTAAAAAAACTATAAAGTTTCTTCAGAATATCAAGCTGATACTGATTCAAATATTGTGAGTATCTAGAAATTGCTTAACCATCTGATTCTGAGATACTTGATTTATGATTTCTCTTATTTACATTATCTATTAACGCTGGCCGGACTTCGTGGAAAGACATAACAAAGTGTTTTTCTTTTAGTTCCTTATTTATCCTTAAGACTCATTTTCCTAATTCCTTGTTTCCTGTAATGGTAGATATTAAGATGGCAGTCTTAATTCTCAATATATATTAACATTCACGTAATTTAGTTCCCCTACTTTTAGTGTATTTTAACTCATTCTAAAACCAAATTCCTCTAAATTTCGCAATATTTGAAGGCAGAGCAACCCAGAATCTTGTGAAATGGACCATTAGCATAAGAATTTAGTCTTTGTGAAACAATTCCGATCTTCGGCAGCTGTAACTGACTTTATATATTACTTTACTTATACTTATACTATCAATAGATTCTGGCAAGACTTTGTGGTAGGAAGCCATAACGAACTGAGAAAATGAAAATAGAACATTCGAATTAACGATATAAATTTTTAATAAGAGAATATANGTCTAAATTATTCTTCACTTATACCTCATAAATTTTCGAATAAGTAACGTTTAAAGTTATGCCCACAAAAGAAGTTTCAATAAGATCACGGAATGATATGTGTTTCTTTCAGAACTGTAACACGAAAAGCTCCATTCATAGTGGAGTTTTTACACACCCTTTAATGACACGGAAGATTTGAGTTCATTGACCTTAGAACTGGTTTCATGAGATTCGGTGGTCGTTACAAAATATGAAACTACATTCAGTTGAACAAATTATCAGGTTTGTTTTAACACATTCTTTTGGTTACCAAAAATGAGAATACCATTTAATGCATCACCTACATAATGTATCTCAATGTATCTATTATCTATTTGTCCATGTAGCTGTTTCATTTCAGACTTTCAGCAAGATAAACGTTTGCAAAAATTGATACTAGCAAAGCCATTGATTCCTTAAGATAAACGAAAATTACGTGGAATCAAGATGTTCTTTCATCTTGTTCTGATGGAAGCAAAATGTTCTTTTCTATGGATATGGATTACTAAAGTTAAAAAAAAATCATAACTCATTGTTAGCGTTTAGTTTCTAAAATAGTTATTAGAAAATATATCCGAGTTTTATTGAAACAGATAAATCAACCGCGTTTTTACCAACCCAAGAATCGATTGGCAAACATGATAAATGCGCATAGAGTTATTCCTAGAAATCCGTAATCCAGAATTTCCAGTTTGCCTCCAAATACGAGCTCTATCTGCCAATATACGGGTTAATTAGTGTTTTTAAACCTCCAATGAAATGCAATGGATATTTCTTGCAGCTAAAGAAATAGTACTTGACATAACGTATGAACAATAACTTGAGGGGTATAACCACTCAACAAAGATTACGCACCTAACGTAACGGTAATAAGTAGACTAGAGAGTTTGCACAAGAGAAAATTCTGCATCCCTTCAAAAATAGAGAGATTTTACGATTACCCCAGTTTTGCTGGCGTAATTGATAAAGTGACGTACAAGCGTTTTTGCCAACCGCAGGGAGAAAGGGTGCGCAACAAGATTCGAGGGCAGAGTCCACTCCGTCGCCCATCATTTTGCATCTGTCACACGGCGGATGACGACAACTTGATTAATTGACCGTTGGAAGATGGCCGCGGACGGGCCGAGAGAAACACCGACCAGAAGCTTCCGAAAAACACAAACAATGGCGAATTTTTCTTAGCGAAATCACCCGCGTAAGCAATAACCTAAGAATTAGGATGCAAAAACAGGCGCAATTTACAAAGGAGAGGAAATAGGATAACAGCTTGGTTGAGTAGAAACGTACCGATGTAAGTTATAAATTGAATATCATTGTCGCCAGCGAGGAAGAGGAAATATAATAGTTCGTTATACTTATACTAGTAAAACGTTAAAAAAAAGACAATAATTAACGATATAAATTTTTAATAAGAGAATATAGTAAAGGTGCATATATTATAAATGACACAAACATATTAAAGTTAAATGAGGAGAAAGATTGTCTGGTGGAATAGAAAAGAAAGCGTTATGCTCTGGCACAAATATATTCTTTCCGTTCGAGAAATGGTCTGTGAAATTCTAGGTAACCTATTTATCACTGTACTCAAAGGAATTAATCTATATTTCTTCAACTACATTTCCTCTTTATCGGCTCTATTCCCTTCCAGTGGGTTCGACTTTTCCCTTTCTATTTCAATAACCGCGTACCATCGGCAATCCCTCCATATGACCTTGCTCTTTGTCTTTTCCCAATATCCACTCCCATTCAACATCGCTATTCTCATCTCTAAGGAATGTACAGAAGTGTATATTCACACAACGTGGTCCATTTAATAATCATCTCAATATCCCAGTCAACTTCCTTCTCTCCAATATTCCATCGCAATATCCTCTTCCAACTAAGCCGGTCGATGGTTTCCCAGTATTTCCTTTCATCACATCTCAACTAGTGTCTCGCTCCAATATTCCCAGTATCCCGTCCAATATTCTTCATCAATATTTCTCTCCAATATCTTTCTTCGACATTCTCTTCCAATATTGCTCTCAAACATTCGTTTCCTCCGACCCCACATTAAATTTCCCTTTGTACTCTCCGATTCATTCTGTAATCCTTTTGCGGGAATCCATGATTCTTTTATTTACACTTAACCAGAGGAGGGCAGCCTTTTATAGTTCTTGGGTATATAATTTTACTTTCATTTAAGTGCGGTTTACCAACTATTAATAATATAACTAATAATACAAAGTGAAAAAAATAAAAGAATTCACAGAAATTTTATTCTACGACCATGGTTTCAGCCATGGTCATCATCAGGTAACTTCATCATCACTTGATTATGACGTTATAACTAATGATCATATCTTGCTTCAATATTCGTAAATGAAGCATATGTTGACAATCCCTCACTTTTACTACTATTTGCCAATCTTCACATTAGCATAAGAAGTAATACAATTCTAATTTGTTTTTAAGTCGCAACACCGTGATATGCGCCTAACTAATAGGATTTTTTTTCTGTTCCATCCTCGCACCCCATTTCTCTTCTCTCTTTTTCCTCCGCTGTTTTTCCCTCCTCATATTAACTCCCAACTTCATTTCGTCCCCTACGCGTTGGCCTCATCCGAGACATTAAAACGGCGTTTGTTCAGGCAATATTTCGGCAGAAAAGACAATGAGTCCTTGAGAGATGTTACCACGAGTTATTTCGCAAGGCTGAAATATTAAAGAGTTGCGTTCTTTAAACAAGATTTCAAATAATAAGGCAAAAATATGCGGCTGGATTATTTTAAGACCTAAGGGGAGACTTAACTAAAGGGCAGACATACTTCCGACTATACGACAGTAAATATCAAAGTATGAGTAGGCATACTTTTGGGTCTAAGTATTTAATTGTTTCCCTTTGTATTTACCCATAAATTAAGTTTTTAGAATAAGCATTTTTATCTTTTCGAAATCTTCATAGATGGAATCTATCATACTAGGCCGGATGGAGTNGTCACTATGTCCATTCATTTCTCTGAAGAGCTAACGAAATCAGTCGGGAAGGTTAATATATTCATGAATAATTAATGGCGCACTTCCCTTCTACGCCAGAGGAAATCCAGGTGATATTTTAATCCCTCGTGTAGGAATGAGCAATCAGTAGCAGACAAGTGCAGCCCATATTAGAATCCCTCAATGATTAATGCACATCAATTGCTATTAAAAGCTCTTATTAGGCCGGATGGAGTGGAATGAAATAATAAATAAATAACCTTATAATTTACATCAATTTTTTATTTAGAAAAGTCTAAATTATTCTTCACTTATACCTCATAAATTTTCGAATAAGTAACGTTTAAAGTTATGCCCACAAAAGAAGTTTCAATAAGATCACGGAATGATATGTGTTTCTTTCAGAACTGTAACACGAAAAGCTCCATTCATAGTGGAGTTTTTACACACCCTTTAATGACACGGAAGATTTGAGTTCATTGACCTTAGAACTGGTTTCATGAGATTCGGTGGTCGTTACAAAATATGAAACTACATTCAGTTGAACAAATTATCAGGTTTGTTTTAACACATTCTTTTGGTTACCAAAAATGAGAATACCATTTAATGCATCACCTACATAATGTATCTCAATGTATCTATTATCTATTTGTCCATGTAGCTGTTTCATTTCAGACTTTCAGCAAGATAAACGTTTGCAAAAATTGATACTAGCAAAGCCATTGATTCCTTAAGATAAACGAAAATTACGTGGAATCAAGATGTTCTTTCATCTTGTTCTGATGGAAGCAAAATGTTCTTTTCTATGGATATGGATTACTAAAGTTAAAAAAAAATCATAACTCATTGTTAGCGTTTAGTTTCTAAAATAGTTATTAGAAAATATATCCGAGTTTTATTGAAACAGATAAATCAACCGCGTTTTTACCAACCCAAGAATCGATTGGCAAACATGATAAATGCGCATAGAGTTATTCCTAGAAATCCGTAATCCAGAATTTCCAGTTTGCCTCCAAATACGAGCTCTATCTGCCAATATACGGGTTAATTAGTGTTTTTAAACCTCCAATGAAATGCAATGGATATTTCTTGCAGCTAAAGAAATAGTACTTGACATAACGTATGAACAATAACTTGAGGGGTATAACCACTCAACAAAGATTACGCACCTAACGTAACGGTAATAAGTAGACTAGAGAGTTTGCACAAGAGAAAATTCTGCATCCCTTCAAAAATAGAGAGATTTTACGATTACCCCAGTTTTGCTGGCGTAATTGATAAAGTGACGTACAAGCGTTTTTGCCAACCGCAGGGAGAAAGGGTGCGCAACAAGATTCGAGGGCAGAGTCCACTCCGTCGCCCATCATTTTGCATCTGTCACACGGCGGATGACGACAACTTGATTAATTGACCGTTGGAAGATGGCCGCGGACGGGCCGAGAGAAACACCGACCAGAAGCTTCCGAAAAACACAAACAATGGCGAATTTTTCTTAGCGAAATCACCCGCGTAAGCAATAACCTAAGAATCTCGAAAACTAGCCACATTCCAGCGAGTGCCATAGGATGCAAAAACAGGCGCAATTTACAAAGGAGAGGAAATAGGATAACAGCTTGGTTGAGTAGAAACGTACCGATGTAAGTTATAAATTGAATATCATTGTCGCCAGCGAGGAAGAGGAAATATAATATTGGAAACACTCTTCTTTGGGGATATTTTAGGAGGCGTTAAATACACCCCTTAGAGTAGCTTACGAAAGGAAGATGGATGGATTGAAAGTCAAACATGGAAAGAGGACGAAAAAGAGATTGGTAATTTAAAAATAAAGAGAGAGTGGATGAACGGATTCTGAGAGATGATGGATCGCTAAAAGGAAAGATAAGTAACAAAGTCGATGTTTATCTTCCATTCGTTTTATTGGAATGTCACTCAGATATCCTGTCATTTAAGAGAGTTTTTCGTGCTAAGTTGGTCTTTAACCAACAAAGAAGAAGATACTAGGGGAAAGGATTTGCTGGTTAAAATAAAGGAAACGGTATATAGCATAATTAATTGACTTTGTGGAAGATTTCAAATTTTACTGTAAGATTAAAAGTCACAATGCACTTCTCCTTAGCCATTTTATGTAAGAACTCAGCTAAGAGGAACAGCAAAAAATATAACGAAATAAGAGACGATTAGGATAAAGCCTGGTAGAGTGATGTACGGCGGGGACTTCGTGGGCCCCGTGGCCGTTGCGGTAGCCGTGAAGGCCTATCGGAAACACTGAAAAATCTTTGTTGATAAGTAATAACGACAATTTTAAATGATATTTCAAGGTAACTTTGAATTCATGTATAATTTATATTTATTTAACACGCTCTATTTATGTTATTATGTTTAATGAGCAATGTTTTTTATCTTATATACTGAAATTCTGTACTTGAATATGTAAGGAATCTAGTTAACTGGTCGAGTTAATTCTTATATTGACATGGTGCTTGTAGTGGTTTTAGTTTATTAGGTAAATTGCGGCTGTTACATTGTAAATTAGCGTACATTGCAAACTACTATAATTAATGGAGGAGGTTGTTAAGTCAATGTTCTATAGTTGTAAATGTAGAACTGTGTGAGACATTTTGTGTTAGTTGTACATACCGTACATTGTCGTCACATGACAACGTCTAACTGTGGTGATATCCTACAATTAATACATAAAAACATGTCTGCCGCGCTAAAGGAAACACAATCCAGGACCCAAACCAAACAAAAAGAACAATACCAAGATTATTTTTCACAAAAATAATCAGGAATAGAAATTTGCGCTCAAAATTTGGTTATTTCGACAGTATGTATACAGATTATAAAATGGATCATCGCGTACTAATTTCATAAAATCAAACTAGTAATTAGATAAGTGAAATGAAATAGGTAGTGACCGATAGAGGTAAAACGTGCTGTATATCTATTGATGACCAGAAATTATTGAAATTGTGGCTGCTCAAAAATGAATTGTGTTAAGGAATAGAAGATACTATTTTTCATTTACCACGATGGCGCACTGCCTTGAAGTCAAGGATCTATCTTTGTTTATGAATGAAATAGCTGCGTAATTTCAATTATGTTTTACTTCGCGACAATTGTTGACTCACAAAAACCTTATAAAACAACTACAACAAAACTAAACCGACGTTATGTAGATGTTGGAATACTAGCTGAATCAAAGGAGTAGGAGTTAGAAGAGATTAAAGGAGAATTTTTCGAAAATCGTTAACGGAACATTAAGGCAAGAGGTATGTCATTTTTAGCATTGGAGACTGAGCGATAAACTCATGCATGTTAGTCATTGAAGCTCTGCCAGTCAGGTGATGATTAATCTATCAGTACACCCTACGCAAACTGGTCTTCCACCTGTCTCCATAAAATTGCCTACTTAAATCCTTACCTAAATAATTACTCAACCTAACCTGAACACCATCCAACAACTTTCAACTTTGCCCTCTCTCTCTCTCTCTTATCCCGTATACAATACCTTGTTAATATCGGACCAAATAACGTAACGTTGTACTACAACAAACCAACAACAAAAGCTGATATTGTTCTTCCAGTTAGCAACGTGCGCGAGCTCCAAAAGAAAACTAAGAAGCCATTCAGAGTGTGGAAAATGAAAGTGGAAAGTGGAAAATGAAAAGGAGGAGTGAATAGAAGAGGAAGTATCACTCCCTCCATTGGAGAGATAGAGAAGGAGCATTTATGGGCGTTGGCTACGAGATGGTGCTGGGAGTTGTGGGATGGGTGAGATCACGGGAGGGAAACTTTAATGACTACCGTTGGTGTCCATGTTCCCATCCGCCGAATTCCCAGACGGAAAATGATTATTGATGGGCAAACGACACTCGAAATGTTTTCATCCTCCCATCCCGTCATTTCACTTCCTTCTTCACTGCGTTCCCCATCCTTGGTACCCTTCCACTCCAATTCTACTTTATAACTTTCCTCATACCACATAGGTACTACTTTTCACTCTACATTGATAAAGCCTAAGATCCCATATGGATATTCGTCTTGCATAACTATAGGGGCATTGCTACTCAAATGTTATATGATACATTCTTATCGTATTTTGCTGCATCAAATTCGACGTCATAATTACTGTGGTATACTTACTTACTTATGTAATTTTCTAGATTTATTTCTACTGATACTTAGAATGAAGAGGAATAGAAATTCAATTATTGTCAAACGATAATTAATTAATATGTTTAATATTAATTCAGATATGTTCGAGCCAAATTGTTCGCGATGTTACTTAGGAAAAGAACTTAAGTTTAGACACTTACTTAATAGTTGTCAATCATCAAGTCACGAATATCTAAGAATGAATGAGTTGAATATATTAATAGTAACGAAAATTCAATACTCACAATTCTATATACATTAGGTTACATTGCTAGAGCAATTTCAAATGGAATTACATATTATATCCTTATTGCCATATTGAATTTTTAGGCTATCAATGAAAGTAATTATACAAAAGTGTCTCTTGAAACTCGTTTTTCATCAGATCGAAATTTTCCAAAATTAAAACTTTCTAAACTACTACTGCAAATGTACTTAAATGAAAGGCGAGTGTACAAATTTGCTATACAAATTTCCAGTCCACAATCCTCATTTGAAATAATAACACAGATGCCTTTTATTGTAACACTTTGAAACCCAACGTCGCAAAATTTCCCCTCGAATGGCCCTATTTCAAAATTTCTACGCACCGCATAAAATCCTCAACAATAAGAATTTCAAATTCTTTTTTGATGAGAGGATTTTTTAACATTCCTCTTATTAATGTTTATTAGTAGGAAGGCACTGAGGAGATACTTGAGGGCAAAAGGATGTTTCAGAGAGCACTTGATGACCTAGAAAGAGAATTAAACGAGATAAAATTTTAAAATAGCCGGTCAAATGAGCACGAGAATGTATGCGCAGCGCGAGTTGCAGAATTTATATTCATCAGCGCCCTCATTCCTTATTTTTTCCCGCGAGCAAAGAGAGAGAACTCTGCAAGTTTATCTTTTTTTCATTTTTGACAGTGCAAACGAAAGCACTTCTTTATAACTCCACCCCTTTGACTTTATCGATAGTCGAACCTCTCGCAAAATATAATCGACTGCAGTAATGGATTGCTGAGATATTTCTCGCTCGATCCCGAAAAGGGAGACATTTTTTACCTCTAAATCGGAATGGGAGAGGAAAGATAAAAACAAGTGAAGGGGTCGGGGCGACACCGGCCCTCTATTCGCGGTGGAGGGCGCTGCAAAAGAGAGAAATGGCAGCGACTCGCGCGTGCGAAACAAAAACTAACGTACGAAGTGCAAAAAGGAGATAAGATTGATATTTCAAAAGCTCCGCACCATTTTTTCCTCTCTCTTCATTATTCCGTAGACCGATTCCGCCGATGCAGCGAGGAACTCCGGCGGCCCAAAAAGAGAATTTCATTTTTGTGCCCCTAAAAATTTCGCGTGTAGATAAACTGATCCAAAAAATAATACGGGATCCGCAGCGTGCAGTCACTTCCGCGCTATCGCTGAGCAATTTCAGAAGTGTGAACCGAAAATTGGGCATGTGACGTCACTACATTTCGGCCTTATTACTTCCTCGCGATCATTTAAAATAACACAATTAACTTCCTCTTGCGATGCATCGCAATTACAGTATTGGTTATTGGTTCGTTCAATGATGCGTTCGGGAGGAAACTAGACAAAAGTAGTCTATTTCAAAATATTCGGTCCTTCGATCCGATACAACTCTGAGTGTGACGATACATAATATCCTCGTACATGTACTATCATTATCATTCTATTCAAGAAAATTACAGCTAAGCCCAATTACCTAGCAAAATTTACCTCAGAATTATTAATGTAATGAACTTAACCCACTTGTAAATAAAAGGAGTATTCTTTATCTATAGATGTTTGCATACCAATTAAAATTATGGAATGACCCGTCCAATCTGTGGGATCAAAATATAAAGGTCGCATCTCTGAGGAAGAAGTAATGCGACTGCAGTTACGGAACCACAAACGGCAGGACAATATATGCTTAAAACAAAGTTGTGTTGCATATGTTACACTCAAAGAAAAAAATATTATTCTTACTTCAAGCAACAAAAGATATTGGGAAAACTCTTTTTCGAATAGGAGAAATGCAAATCTAGGTCTTTCCATTAGCTTTGCTCCTACAAGAGAAAGAAGGAATGATAAATGTTCTAACAGCGATGCTACAAAAATATTTAATGAAGGTAGATGTGAGTGAACTTGTAATCATATAAAACATAAATCGACTTCCAGAGCGGTAAGAATTTAGATTTTTCCCCCTCAAAGACTAATCTCAACAAAACTCTTATCGCATTAAAATTAACGAAATAATACTATTTCTTTCGAAATCAGGCCTGCAGAAAAATGAGACAAATTCTTCGGAATTTATTCTAGTCACGCAATAACCTTGTAGCTCCCAAATTACAAAACTCTATGTAAATATTTTTGGTTCTTATGCTTTGAAAAATCTCTAACAGATGGTAAGTCAAGTTTTAAAGCCGAGATATCCCATCTCACCCTTTTTCATGAGATTTTCACCAGTAAAATGAATACTAAAGTATACCACGTACTCATTAAAATGCATTGTTTTACGTTTAAACCAGGATTTCGAATTAATATCGATTAGATATTGGCGACATTTTCTAGGGGAAGAGAGAGTTTTCCAGAAATACACTAATGAAAGGTATTTAAAAACTGTATCTGGAAGAATGTATTTTTACTCATAATTATTTACTGATTTAAAACAAACTTAGCAGTGTTCAGAAACTTAGTGTGTCATTAATGTTTCAGATTCATTTGCATAAAAAATGTCTCATTTTGAAGAAATAAAATCAAGTTTGTAGCAAGTGTATGAAATCGCACTTGCTAGTCCGTGAAAACTCATTTTTGTTTGGCTAACGACCCACCTAACTAGCGAAATTTTACTAACCAAGATTCAAGTAACTTATAACTTGAATCGGGAGAAAAGAAGGGATTTAGCAAACGAGTTCGTTGCGGAATGAGCATGCATGTACCTGAGAGCAGTATAATCAAGGATGAGTATGACATTATTAGTATTGACATATATATCATGGAAAAAACGTATCATTTCCTTTAGTCAATGAGTATCTTACATTTATATTGTACTAATTTGGACCTAATGGGGAACAGCATATCGACCTACGGAGGTGATCTCGGATCGAAATATCTTTGGTAACATACGATGCACTCCATCACTTTAACAGAGATCGTGAGATTCTTTTCAGGAAACCCTGCATTATTGTGACTAAACGGCGTCACTATGTCCATTCATTTCTCTGAAGAGCTAACGAAATCAGTCGGGAAGGTTAATATATTCATGAATAATTAATGGCGCACTTCCCTTCTACGCCAGAGGAAATCCAGGTGATATTTTAATCCCTCGTGTAGGAATGAGCAATCAGTAGCAGACTAATGCAGCCCATATTAGAATCCCTCAATGATTAATGCACATCAATTGCTATTAAAAGCTCTTATTTTTGTACATTTAACTTAGATTGCGCGTTTTTAATACATAGATTTATTCGCGGTAAACGTTTACTGTAATATTTCCGGAAAATGTTTTCTCCAAATTGGAATATGGAAATAAGACGTGTCTTGTGAATGAAATGGATATGTTTAGCACTATGAAAAAATTTTAATTTAAACGCTTTAACATTTGAAAGCATGCAATTTATTAGTTAATCCTATAAAACTTGCAAACAATGTCCACGTAAACCTAAGCCCCTCAAGAAAGTGCTACATTTTACACTTTCTTGAGGCATTCTGCAACACAGACATATACATCCCAAAAGATTCAAACCTCCACATAACACACAAATTAGCCCCCTTCCACTACATGATAAACAGAATTCTAAAAATACCACTACCACAAAAGAAATTCAAGAAAGAATTATCCCACATCAAAAATGTCGCACAACAAAATGGATTCGACCAATCCGTGGTTAACAACATTCTTAAGAAACACAGACATGAACTCAAAGTGAAACAACGCACAATCCTAATCTCAACTCAAAACAAAAAACATAACTTCTTCAAATTACCCTATGCACCAGGGACAAGCGACAATTTGAAGCATATTTTCTCAAAATTCGACCTAACCCCAGTATTTGTTAACAACAACAAACTATCCAACCTCCTCCACAATCCAAAAGACACCACCCCATCAATACATAAATCAGGAATCTACGAATCATCATGCCAAGACTATGATAAAGCCTACGTCGGGCAAAGTAAACGGAAATTAGAAACAAGATTTGAAGAACACTTAGCTCACTTCAGAAACAACCACATTAATATATCAAGCGTGGCAATACATACAACAACACGGTCACAGAATTAATCTAGACAACCTTAAGTTAAGGATTTCAGTACAAAAAAAATACTCCAAACTAGATGCATATGAAAGTATTCTCATTCACCAAAACAGAAACCGACTAATGAATAATGATTTAGGACTGATACCTAACTCCCCTCTATACACACTCCTCGACCACCCTCACAGAGGAAGGAAATAACCCTCACCATCCTTCCAGTCGTCACAACGAAAAAACCCCACCCGTTTCTTCCACCCCACACCTTCACAGAAGATAAAGGCTTGACCGCCATCCGAAATGAAAAAGCCCTCACCCTCCTCACAGACGTCACAACAGAAAAACCCCACCCACACTTAATCCCTCCACATCTTCAGAAAAGATAAATGACAGACCACTCCCCTTACCTATTCACTTCCTTCGTGGAGAACCCCTGAGGATGGAGGCTTCGTCTCCGAAATGATCATTGGGCCTTCCCAGAAATCTGTAATCTGGAGCTTCCCGTTTGCCTCTGAGCGCGAGTTCCGCTTGCCGAAACACGGCTTACGGAGTGTTTCTAAACCTCAGACTCCATGTCATAGATATTCGTATGAATAATAGTCACCGACTATGACAAGCAGTCAAACAGTAGCTTATATCATTCTTGTGTTCAGTAATACAGTTTTAGTAAATGCAATATTTTCGGAATTTGAAATAAAACAGTTCTGGGAGACATCAAAATCTAACGCGAGGATCTGCTCATGGCAGTCCCGCCCAAAAAAATAATACTGTTGAAATACCGGAAGAGAATCGTTGGACATCCTGAGTAAAGAAATTTCAAACTACTTCTCCAAAAACAAAACTCAGCCAAACTCAGACACGCTCTTTGTCAACTTTCCATGTTTACGAGCATTATTTGACAAATAAGTTTCATTCATCAACATTTATTTTGATATAAAGATAATAATTTCTCCTTCAACACAGTCCCTGATGGGAGCAGCCATTAAGTACGAATTTATCGATGCAGGTTTGAGCGATATTTCATTAATATTATTTGTTATCTTCCGATTCTCTCCCATTGTCCAATTTTATGATCTAATAAATGCATGGCTGAGTTAGTAAATGTACACTGGACATGGTCATATGTAATTCAATTTGGAACCGTAGGCACAATGTAGGTGTAAAGTTGGCTCTGATCTATCATATTTATGCTTCTCTTTAAGCTATCAAACAACTCATTTTCCTCTTTGTAACACCGTGAAATAAGTAGCGATTTATTGGAGGTGACATTTTATTGGACCAGTTTCACATATGACCAAGATAATAATAGTAAACAATCTACAAACACAACTCTTAGTTATGAAGTTAATTTAAAAAACTATCCGAAACATTTATAGTCAAATATACTCATATTTCTCACTCTTTCACTATGAACCACATTTTATTGATTCTATGTTTTCATTATAAGCGATTGAAACATTAGGTTGTGCATAAAGCATGTTATCGGTAGGTAAAAAGAAAAGAACGAAACGTGATGCAAGCAGGACTGCCTTCTTTACGCCTTTTCAATTTTTTTAAGCTCCGTTATAAAGTCCATAAACGCGGCAACCCTAGATTAGCGCTTTTTGATGTAATTAATGTTACGTTCGACGGCGTGGTTAATTTTCCTAAAGATTCGATCTAAGTAATAGCTTCCCCTTTTTTCAAATTTTATCTATAACAATAAATACGACGAAATATAACTTATTTGATAAAATTAAGGAATATATAGAATATGCTTTATTTAGGTAAGGCTCAGAGATGTTAAAATCAAGATTTGGCTCAGTGCGTTATAGAAGAACGACTTGATTTGTATGCAGGAATGAGGAAGGCGGCGGAGCAACCGCCTCAGGTGCATTTTGAAGAAGGAACTAAGTTGAACGTTTAAGTCTAAATTTTCTTGAAATACGAAGCTCTATTTAGCAAAAAATACGATTTTCTTTGAAACTATGCTTGTTATTGTTTCTTCCTCTAATTAATTCTATTAGAATCAAGCAAAACGACTTGAAAATAAAATGAAAGGCGGCGTATGATACCTCGCCTCAGGTGGCTCAATGGCTCTGCACGACTCTATATTTATCTATGTGAATCGTAGATGCATACGATTAACTAATTTAGGCGATACCAAAAGAGGTAGTAATGGAAACAAACGCAAAGCAGGGGTGTTATTTGCCATAACATTCTCTAGAAAGCAAACTATGTTTCACTAGCTATGCATTTATACATGATAACTCATAAAAACAATAATAATATTTCTGAAATTAGCGCATAATTCAGTGCATTTTATTTTTACTTCTACGCCTTTTCAGGTTTGTTTAACATTCAGCTGGCGTTAATTCATATTTTTCCGACTGCAACAGTGGAGTGCAACTTTGCTTTAGTCAGGCATCATCTGCGAGTAAATTATATGGGATTCTGTGGATTAAATCTACTTTTATGAGCTCCAGAGGGAGCAGTGTAAGTTACGTTTCATTGGAGTTAAAGCTTAGGACATGATTGTTCAATAAATACAGATAAAGTACGTTTTCTGAGACGAATTACGTATTATGCGACCTCTAAAGATCTCAGCCGGGATCAGTGTAGAGAGAAAAATATATAAATAAAAAGAATAGCCACAATTGCTTATGATTTACAACTCCTGCCACTCTCCAATAGATAACTTGCTAGGTGAGAATGCGCATATGGGAATTTAATTTCTTAATTTTTTACGAGATCACCATACCACCATATCGACACCTATCTTTCAAACATTGTGAAAATAACGTGTTATACATGCATTTATTTCGAATCTGAACATTTTTAGTCACGGAAATCTTACAAGTCATCAAAACGAAACCTAATGTTTACTATACCGTGATTCTTGATATTTGTCTTCGAGTTGAAAACTTTTATTCAAATAACACCCACTTGGATTTGAATTCATATTTATCGATGGTTAATCATTCTTCAGGAAATGTCGTTGCTTTGACACACGAAATAAAGTTTAATCATGCTACTAGAATCTGCAATTTCGAGATTTAAAAACCTAATATACTTTTCAACGAAGTAAACGATTGACCTGCAATTCGTAATTATGAATTTTTGCATCTCGCCAAGGTTCCGATTAATGCCTACCCTAATGAAACTTTTGTTATTCTTTCTACGTCAAGATTATGATAAATTAAGCTGTTCTTGGTTCGCCATAAAAAGTTATTCTTGAAATGCAAATTCTTTAGTTTCGGGCTATAGAACAATTACAGTTAAAAACTGAAAAACTGGTTTGAAGTTAATATGAATATGAGGTATATGAGATGTTTGAGACTGCGAGAGACTATTTATGACAGTTCCACCAGAAGTTTATTCGAGAGAAAAATTACGCATATTTTCCTATATTTACTGAATAACTTATACGGGATTTTGAATATCAAATCTCGCATTTAGAATGTTGAATGTTGTAAGCAGTTGAATTTATGAATGTTGTAAGCAGTAACGTCTACTATAACTCTCTGAGTTACAACTGTCAGAAACTTCTTTCCGCTTTTAGCAGCACTGTCTTCTACCTCTGCTAAAACAGCGCTTTCATAGGACTCATTCTTTCCCCAATCCCTAGCATCCATCTCTCTCAGGTCTTGTTTCTCCGGTTTTATGATCGCGTAGAGGAAATGGCTTCAGGTAACAGCAGGGCTTTGAATTTTCTGCTTGAAGTATGAGCATTTTATTATGCTGAGTGAATTGTACTGCGGATGTCTATGAGTTAATCGAATGTATAAATACATCAGATTCTTCGGTTGAGTTTCAATAAAAGCGTAAAGTTAGTGAATCGTTGAATAATTACAGGCGATTTAGATTGAAATGCATGTTAATAATCAAAATAAAATGGAAAAATATTGATATGTTTCAAAGAACTTGTTGCAAATGACTTAATATTATTAAAATATTCTGCGATATTCATAAAGGGATAGAATAAGAATCAACTATTAAAAGGATGGTGGAATATTCGATTCTTCAACAGCCAATAACGATTGCCTGTTCTGGGAAACTTTCACAAGGTAAATAATGAACAATACTGAGTCAATGTGCAGCCAATTGTTTCTGGGTTAATATATATTTTAATTTTATGGAAAAAACCTACTGGTTTATAAAGCTGGTAAGGGTATTTTCCAAATAAAATTACGAACTTTTCAGAGGGCTGCATTTGAAGTTGAAGCAGGTTATCTAAAACGAAGCAATTCATGAAAACTTTTAATTGGATCTACTGATATATCATGAAAAAGCAGAAAAGCTGCCTAGGAAGTCTACCATCGCAAAATAAAAGGTTCTACTGAAAGATTAATATAAATCTTGGTTTCTTCGAGCGCTAATGAATTTTGACAAGCATAACTGTTCTAAAATGCGTTGTGGACATTTTTGTGAACCCAAATTCACGGACGCGAAGCCTCAATGACTAATTAAGTTGGCAAAGAAAAAATATTAATACAAAAATGGAAAATGTGACGTTTTTCAGAATTCTTCTAAAAATAAGTAATACGTGAGAAACGAATTACAGAATTTCGTGTCGATCAAAATTTAATACCAAAATCCTGAGAAATAACTTCTTTTTTTCTTTCAATGGATAACTCTTTTGGAATTTAGAAAAGCGGGCGACTTCAATAGATATATGCAATATCTTTCCGCCGCTTAATTGACGGAGAAGAGAGATAGGGTAGTAATTTTCTAGAATAGGAGAAAGTATTGATGGGAATTTCCAAAATAATCTTCATTATCGGCAATTTCCTAAATTTTGGAGGTATTTTGGGCATCCAATGAACTTTTCGCCTTTAACGGTACAATTAAGTGTGAGCATACCGAGTGAGCTCAGATCGATAGTTTTAAAGGCGGAATTAAGGAAGGGAAATACGAGAACGGACGGACAGCTATTCCAATGCATAAAATACACTATTCATGAGTGGACACGAAGGGAATTTGAGATTAAAAATGGACAAATTGTAGAAACCAATTCGTAATCGGAGAACAAGACTTTACATTCTCATGGCTTCCACATAATGAACGGTAATATCAACATATCGTAGCCTAATCATGTATATTTTAGCGGAATGGATAATTACATTCCCTCCTTTCGTAAATAAAAACTTGTGTAGAGCTTCCTCTGACTGCTCTACTTAATTTTAAATTGGGTTCTCGATGTACTCCGTACTAACATAAACATGGAAACATGGATTTATAATTGTAACGGAATGTAAATGTTTAATTAAATCCTAAAGGTTACATTCTCATATGTTGGTCAAGTCAACGAGTTTCGACGAGTTAACAAATTTCGATACTAGATGTGGTTTTAAATTTCACTTATTAAAGCATAATCTTTTTTGATTCGCATTAATGCTATAACTGTTAAATATTTTATAGCGTACGGTCATCTTCCTCTAAGTTCTATATTTCAAGTGGTTTATGCATTTTAGCTCACTTTTCCTAACACTTACAGCTTCATATACTATTACGATTGTATGTTCATAAGGTATAGTATAAAGTATCCATATCTAATATGCTGCATGCTAATATGAAATAGCAGTTTGTCCTTCGACGGAGTATTGAAGATAAAAAAAAATGAACTAACAACATATAAAGGCAAAAACGGTTAATTATCGTTTCCTTTTTTTATATTTCATTCACTGACATCCTTATATTTAACTTATCTCCGGTTAATGGTTTTACTAGAGAAATAGTATTCGACGACCTTATAAACACATAATTCTATCATGTCCTTTGGTACTGCTTTGCTTAGTCAGTTACTTTCAGTTAGCTTTTATTCCATATTCCTCATTATTCAATAAACAACAGAGACAACAAGGGAGATTTTCCAACCGATCCTCTCTTTTCGTATATTAAAAATTGCATGAAATTAGGCCCAGTCCTAAATAAAAGTAAATTGTAACGATGAGCATTCCCCTAAAATCCCTCTATGGGCTGATTCCAAGGCAATTTTGTTTTCAGTACTATAGGCTATAGATTTTTCCATATTACTTGCTTATTGTTATATTTTTAAATCGAATCAGTGTTTAATAAAAGAACGAATACTAACGTAAGGAAATAAAAGGGTCATTTGAAGCCGTAAAATTAATCTTTTTAATGAACGGGTTTGTTAACAGGAGTTTAATATAACTCGTTTATATTCAGCAGCTCTTGAGTATCCAAAAGCTGGTGTGGCTCTTGTCATCAAATGTGATTGTCTGGTGTAAAACCCCAAAAGCAAACACGAATACGGCCATTACAAGAATGGAGTAAAATATCCGGCCCATCGACTTTAAGCCATGAAGTCGTAGGGTAGACCTGCTGCCTCAGAAACAAACAGTGAGGAGCATTGACCCTCCACATTCGTATTTCCAGAATAATGGAGTACCAGCACTCCGATGGTTTCCAACAAATCTGTCCGCAAACCCACAACTCTCATCCCGAAAATGGAAAACCTCGGGAGCTGCGGTTTTCAGTATACATCCCATCACTCAAATTCTTCACTCTTCACGGAATATTCTTACCCACCAAGATCCAATCATATCACACATAAATCGCATCCGATAGTTCAAGCAACAAATTAATCCAGCGAAAATATCAACCGTGAGAAAAGAATTTAACTGCGACATGAATATCTTAGTCAAGGAAAAGAAAATTAAATTTAAATCATAGGTTTTGCTTAACTTCCGGAGTAGTTTGTGATATATATTTTTCTTAGTATTTGCGATGATGGAAAAGCTGATATTGCGAAGAAAAAAGAAAGCACGGAAAATTTTCCACTCGTAATCACAAAGAGAGGTTGTTGAACCTCTGCGGTAGAAAGGTACCTGAGTAGAATGACCATTGGTAGGATTAATGCTGAAAAAGGGTCGTCTTAAAAACTTATAGAGAGAGAGCGAGTGGTCAACGGCAGGAGGTGGGAAACCTGTGGCATTCTACGACATCCTTTTTCATTACTTTAAACCGCATTCAGACGTTTTCATTCAGCTTTCCACATATTTCGTATGCATACGCTTTTATGATATTTCTGATTTAGCTGCATATTTTACTTCTTTCTCCTATTACGTAATATAAATATTTTCCGAATTATTTTCTCTGATTTTCAAGCCCAATAATAGCGGCTCCGGTCTGTCTTTAACCCGTGACTCGACTTGTGCATTTTAGCTTGAAAATCCTTTCATAAAATTTATCTAACACAAATATTTATGTGATGCGTTGAATTATCTTTTTTCTACATTAAAATCCCGGTACTGCGCTATTAATGTATCATTTTTCATGATGTTACAACTAACTAAAACGCGAAAAAATTGCATACTTTCGGTCACGAGCAAAACGGTAGACTGCTGGTATATGTCAAGCCTTCCGGAGATACTAGGTATCACACCTGTGATTAAGTAGGGCTTCAGAGGATTGGGATGTGGACTTAGTAGGTGATAGCCATTGTAGTACATTATGGGCAACGTAGACTAGTAATATCCCTATAATCCGATAGCATGAAAAATATGGTAAGAATTCAATTCGAAAATGTGGAAATTACAAATATTGAAACCAAACCAAGGAGCGAGTGGCAGCAGTAGCGTCCCGGAGGACTCCGTCAGCGTCCGTCGCTGGCCGCTGTGCTATTCTCTGGAGGTGAAGTACATATTGCATCGCGTCCGTGCTGTCCGGCAAATCGAAAGAGAGCATGTCGCTTTTTTAATTTATCGATTCTGGTAGGCCTGTTTTCGTTCTACGGGACCGAGGACATTTTCTGCGCCATCTACTTCCGGGATGAATCCGAAAATGGGGCGACGGAAGCTTATTAGCCTTGCGATAGGTAAGAGAAAAAAAAACTGTCTCCGAAAGAAATGAATGCTACGATGATTAAAGAAGGGATCTTTACGAAAGATACTTCGGGATCGATCGTAATTTCCGTCTTTTTTTGTTTAAGATGAGATTAAAAGAAAGTTTTTTCGCGAGGAAGAATGGAAAGTTCTTCCAACAGAAATGGAATATTTTCTGCGTAGTTTATGTCTTCTTTAAATGGGTTATGATTTGAGAAAAATGTTTCCCTTAGATTCGGTCAAAATGTCATCCACGCCCTTTCTTCACTAAACTCATGGGATTTTGGCAACATTTAGTTCATCAATCAGGCAAGACTTATGACTTGACGCAATGGTGAATATTACCTACATTACTTCTTCGAGGTCTTACATTAATATGCACATTCTTATACAATAGCGATTACATAAGAATGTGCATATTAACATAAGGCATCTCTCTTAAGACATCTTATATTTATAGATGACGAAATCTTCTATCTTTCCATCATAAGTCATAAAGCATTTGAGTAACCATCACTGAAATGTCGTAACAATGTTTTATGAAACGTATCGCCTTTTGGTGTACTTTTTCTTATTCTCGAATGCTACGTTTTTCCGCATAATCCCATACACTACACGCATACTCAAGGTGAGGTCTAACCAATGTAATGTAACGCCGCCCATAGACTTCTTATTCGCTCCTGCCGACTATTAGGTTAGAAGGAAAGTACTACTGTAAGTAGGTACTAGGAAGTACTAGTAAGACGGAAAGTAGGTACTAGTAAGCAGGAAAGCAAAGAAAGGAAGTAAATCATACGAAGAGAATGAGTGATCTAAAAAGTGATCGTAGAAAATAGGAAGCGATATGAAGTAATTATTTTTAGGTGATATATATCCGTAATATAAGCAGAGGAAATTAAAAACTGAAGAAGATAGAAGAGAAGAATAATAAAGTGAATGCTTCACAATGTAAACGTAAACATTTGTTAATATTAAATAATAGGTAATATTAAACAATTTCATTTCAATTTTTCGCAAGTTAATCCCTATCTCTCGATAGTGAAAAAGAAAGGACAGGAGATGATGGATATATCACATATAGTTTGGATGGTACAGTAACGCGTAGCGATCTTCTATTTTTCGGGTTTGCTATTATTGAGAACGGATCAGGAAAGAAAGAACGTCGGGTGATTGATGATGTGATATTTCGCAGGCGAATTAGAATTGATCGACAAATAATACATGTATTGGTGATGGGTTAATGCTCATTCTGATGGAAATCACGCCCAAACCTCAATTTCCATGGCTTCACACCTCCGGCAATCTACATGAGCACGTGGGAGTATTATGAAAACGAACAAAGCGACCTTTTATAGCTACGGATATTTGATATTGGGACTTCCGCTGCCGATATTAAAGATAGTCACCTTCAGTTTCACCACGTTAAACTTTTCTTTTTCAATAAAAGCTGTCGTTCCTTTTGAGTTTGATACCAAAAATGGAAGAGTAATATACTTTCTAATAATTGGATGTTTTCCCATCTAAAAAAACCCAATGTTAAACAATGCGCATTTGCGATTAAACTCATAAATAAAAGATAACCAGACGAGAAATATCTTCATGGTCTATCTATTGAAATAAGTAAAGGTTACTACATATAAGGATATTATAAAACATTATAGAAAGGCGACAAATTTAAATTATGGCATTTCTCAAGTGCTTCAGAACTATATTCATGTTTTCCTTATTATTGTGTAAAAAACGACTTTCATACCTCGTCTAAGGAGTATTGTATTAAGCTAGCCACAAATGGTCATGCTCTACGCATTAAAAGTTCTGGATTAAATGCGATAATTCGTTCGTAAATACGTTCTTTCACGTATGAATTTATTTTATGAAAAATAAATATAAAAACCTAAAATTCTAAATATAAAGTAAGAATTCTCCGCAATATAGTTGAGTGGACGATCAATGCGAGGTGAATTTTCGTTTCAAGAATCACCCACAAAATGCGAAAATTCGATACGAAACCATAAGCCGCTATAATAGTAATACACCAACTCGCTAACGACTTCCACCCAAACTCTCGCAACGGAAACTTGCTCCTTTTTTATGATCCACGAAATGCGCCTCCAATGAGAAAATGATGAACTAAAGCTAAACTTTCTTCATTTTTGCTTCTAAGCGGCGAGTAAAAATAAATGTATACATAAACACCTAACTGACTCAATGTAGTTGCTCACCAGCGTGCAAAAGAAAAGCGATTTTAGTGATATTTTATAAGGACGTGCAATTTCATTACCTGATCAAGCCGCAAAATATGCATCGTTTTCCCGGCCTATAGGTCTATCATATAATTAATTAACCTAATTTTAGGAAAGATGCGTCCATTCAAATACTACTTTTTAAACAATCCTATTACAAACTCAAAGGTGAGAGCTTTTATGAAAGTCTGAATTGTGAACATTAAATTATAAATGCCTTGGTTAGAGGTGTTATTTTCAATCCTAGTCGTGAAAAAAAATTTTTAATATAATGTGAGACAGTAATATGAAATAAATAGCCACCGAAGGAAGGAAAGTGTAGTATGGTAAAATGAACCCTATCAAAAGGTCAAAGAATGAGCGATAGGAACGCTCTCAGTAAAGTTTGCCCACAGTAAAAACATCCACTACAATCGTTTGTTGCTATATGGCATATACAACTGCGAACACAAATCCTGGATTTCACACTGAGGGGGAAACCATATTCAATTATTTAAGAGAAACCGAAATTCAGAAATATTTTATTTGAGGAGAATGAAACTCTTGATTAGGCCAGATATTACGTATATAGAATAATGCGTTAACTAAATGACAAGTACTAAGCTTGCTAGTAACATCCCATCACATACCCAGTTCGTTTACTCTAAATGGAAACTGTCTCACGAACAATACTATCAAAACAAAATTTCCATCGAGAAAAACAAAAAATTTCTTTAAATACCAAGGCATTGCTATATAGGTATACATAAATCTGAATTATTCGAATGATACTAGTTAATTTTTGACGGTTTTACTAACAAAGTATTACCCAAGGAGAAACGAACATTAAAAAATTCTGACAGGACCGGGACTCGAACCAGAATATTCCCAATATATGGTTGCCTGACTTGAACAGAAGTGTCAGAAAACATTCTGTCACAATAAATTTAGACTTCCTTTATCTGAGTATTTTGGGGATTTTGGATAATCAAATCGGAAGCGAATCTAATAAAAATATCTATAGAGAAAGAAATCAGAGAAAGATTACAAAGGTGTACTATAAGAATCCCGAGATTTTTACAAGTAATACATATTGTGCGATGTAAATGCTAAGAAATAGTGTTGTTCCTGGTTTAATCGCCTAAAATTCTGAAATTTTTCATCTATCCTAAGGCGTTTTGCCACTCGCGATTAAGGAGTGCTAACTGATTGTCCCGGAAGCTTCTTTCGAAAGAAGGTTGAGCAAAAGCTCTATGTGAAGGTGGAACAGTTTTTAAATCTCGAATTTTAGGAAAAATTACGCGACAAAAGTCGTTAATTATAAGGCTTATACAGACATTCAAAAATGACATTAATTATATTTAAATATCTTCGACAAGTATGAGAAACGCAACACTAAACCATCTCCCCAGTAGAAAAACCGTAACGGGAATTAACTGATGTTAGTAATGGTTGGCTCCAGCCAAATATTTCAAGTGAAAGGTCTAATAAGTTTTGAAATGCAATAATGAAACAGAATCTCATTTGAAGCCTTAAAATCGATCTGATTCCTCCAATTCTATACTTAATTTAATGGTAATAAAGAACTGATCATACTAATAGATTGGAAAATAACTCTTTATTATTGGTAGATGCCAAAAATCAAACTATTCGCGATGATAAAAAACCATAAGTCACAACGCCGTAAATGCCATCGAGTATCGCTAGTTTCACGAAACTATGGAATATTCCTAGACCATCATCCTCATAATAACGATTCTTACTAGCGCTTAGTATCGAAATATTATCGAACGGAAATTGGGGATTCATGCATATCATTCATGTATTATGCTGAAACATGGTTTTCAAACAACTCGTATAACTCGGATATGAAACTATTGCAATTTATTTTCAGACACTAAATTCTTAATGCTGAAATAGCATACGAGCGGCTCGAGTATAAAAGACGTAGCCATTATTAGCACCTTTATTAAGTACCACGGGATATCCAATACAATATTACAATACCACGGGATATCCAATACAATATTACAATACCACGGGATATCCACAATTACGAAATATCCAGTAAGAATTGTTCCAAATCATTCCTTGGATGAAATGGTTCTGAGAAAATCAGAATCCAAGTAATACATATATACAGTAACGAGAATAACAAAAATAAAATATATATATACTCTGTTACCCGTATTTTCAGAATGTACGCAAATGTCAAATGTCAGCAAAATAATAAACATTTTATATTCAATATATATTAATTTAAAGTATATAAAATTGTAATTTAGTGTTATACTACTTTCAAATGTACAATAATTTTGATAGTTGTGAAAGACTGATCAAATTCTAATTAAATTCTATGAAGATTGTTAATGATACTAACATATGCCTATCTTTACATTTCTATTTGAACAAGCAACAGAGAGATTAATCTATATGAGACATCGCAGAATAAATACTACTTCAATTCCGTTATTTATGAACATTATGTGAAAAAGTTTAGTGCAGCTAAAACCTGTCACTTTCTTGCTTATTGGGAAATTTGCCGTTTTAAGTTCAATTTTTATCTGACATGCCTCACAACATGATAAATTAAGAAACTGCCGCCATTAAACAAAATTTTGATGCATCTGAATGAGAATTCGTAATTCGTACAGAAATCCTACAACTTATAGACTCGTCATGAAGATTTAAGTTGAAGTGAAATTATCGAAATTAAATATAATTTTTGAAAACTATTTAAATGTCGTGAATAATCAATTATTTGGGCACAACGTATAAGATATATTAATTAAAGTTGAAAAACTCTTTCCTTGACAATCTGTTGCAGCATCTATCAGTAAAAAATTATATTCTATCAAAAATTTTAATCAATCTCTTTAGAATAAGAGTTTTTCAAGTAATCACATAATTCCTCCGGTGTGAATATCCACCATTTCCATTCTATTCGTTCGTATAGTAAAATCTATTCAGAATTAAGGTTCTAAAAGACGTGTGTATGTATATATGTAAAATTATTTTTTATCGCGAAGTCTTGCATGCACATCCTCAAGTTAGTGGGTATAAGAAGGACATTTAAGAATTTGCTATACCAAACAGAGCTTTTTAGTTGTTTTATCGAATATTTTTTAATAGGCCTACCTCTATTATCTTTAAAAGGGATTACGAGATATTTAGAAGACTCTATTACATTTGTGCTCATTCTAGTAATTCTATTTAATTAAACTTATTCGGTATACATGTTTCAAACCTATTCTTCATCGCCTAAATTTATTTAAGTCATTGCCTTTTAAGTTTTAATCTTAAGTGTATTTGCCTTTCAAATACGTTAACAGGTAATGACAAGAAAATATTTATAATGCTCCTAGACGAAACTTATGTTATTACATGTACACAATTTATATTTTTCCTGACCTCCGTTTTCATTCCTAACCTTCTTAACTTTTTATGAGTATTGCTTACATTAACCAGTACCTTCTCCAAACTCCCAGACTCCGGGATGGGTAAACCAACATACATAACGGTTCTTCATGTATTCAGCCGACGATGGAGGGACGGGAGGGTTTGGAGGGATAACCTAACGCCCTAAGAAGTGGACCCCCCCAGCCCCTTGTGGCGTGCATTGAGGTTCATCCCTTACATGCAAGGGAGCCGCTCTGCCACAGGTTCTGGAGCAAGAAAGCGACCTCATAGACAGATAGATCGAGCGGGTGAGAAGTTAGTGCTTAGTTACCTAACCCCCGCAGAAGAAGGTGAAAAGAGGGCCCCTGAAAAAGATGCCTGCGTCTGTAGGCCTAAGAACAGGCGAGGGAAGAAAGGAATGCATGCCTACCATCTTCCCCTACAGAGCAGGTGGTTAATACATATATATACACTTTTTTAAACCACAGCCACGAAATATTGATTCAATCATATAAAAATTCCAAGAATTAACTGCAATTTGTACTGGAGAATTCAGAAAATATTCACTGGAAAATATGATCATGGATTTAATGATTAGTAACATATTTTGATAGAAAAATTCAATTGTTTGATTTGATTAATGAACTTGGAAGCACTTTTGACAGTGAACATAGGTGAAATACTGCTATTTCCTTCATAAAAATGCCTCAATATCTCTCTTGAATCAAATTATTTGATAATTAAGAGGCATGACTGCAATTGTTAATTTGAAAAGACGAAGCTACGAGTACTCACCTACTGGCGTCTCAATGATGAGGTTTACTTGCTGCACCCTCACACCTTGCTCAAACATGGAATCAATATCGAGTACCAAGTCTTCCTGACAATGAAGCATAGCTTAAAGGGAAATATTAGTTTTAAAAATATTGCCTCAATATCTCTGATGTTTTAAATTATTTGATAATTAAGAGGCATGACTGCAATTGTTGATTTGAAAAGAAAAAGCTTCAAGTACTTTAAATTATTTTTAGTTGATTCAATTGCATTAACATTTGCAACAAATAACTGCACCTTGCTCTAAAGAATTTGGAAAATATTCACAGTCAAATATTTTAATGTTTTGCATGATCAATAAATTAAAATTGAAAGAAAATTTTAGATGAGATTTACTTGAGGAACTCAAAGACAATTTCAAGTTTCTTGCGAGAAAACTTGAGCTAAAGAGATTACTATTAAAGCCAAGAATGTTTCAACATTTATGTTAAATGATATGTATTTGATAATTAAGAGGCATCAATCCATTTATTAATGAAAGAAGAAAAGGCATAAGTACTCACAAAGTTGTGTCTGGGGAGTGGGGAGTTTTGGATACTGCAACCACCTGTAAAGAAAGATATATAATAAATAATATGAAAAGTGTCGTTTTACATTATCTTTGGAAATACAGTCTCTAAAAAATAAATAGCAGCTAAGTAAAATATTTCTAATAGCATATGCTTCCGTTTCTCCTTGAGTGAAATTTTGATACATAATAAGTGTCTTTCTTATCTAAAGAGAATTTTTGATACTCACGTAATAAATCAAATGAGAATTAAATATCGACTCCATTGATCAAGACTGACAAGGATAGTTTGCTTTAGTTATAGGTGAAAATTCAGTTTGTTTTGCATTTACTCAAATAAATATGTATACCACTCTCCTAAAAGCTTCTTTCCAATAACTTCTGAATAACATTAACATTCTTTCTCTTTTCTTTTCAATCCTTTAACTAATCCTGAAACACAATGCAAAAATGATATACCGCAAAGTAAACGATGAAAAAACCGATGGAATAGATAAAATCGTCAAATATTAATGGCATATTCCTAACGTTTATAAGCAAACGGAAACGAGGTTATAAACATCAATTGACGACATGTTAATGATAGAACAATTTCTTATTTATTATATAGAGATGATATTAAGAATGATCATCATAAAATGCACACTCTTTGTGAGAAATTAAAATTTATGAAAAACCTGAAATAGCTGGCAGTCAAGCAGGATTTAATTGTGTCCTTAGAAATTACTCTGTAACAGTGAGCCGTCCACTAAAACATAATGTTCTTTAGTTCAGTTTAGTTTATTGTAGTATCAATGATCGTCAATTTGATACACACTGTGAATTCGCTTTTTATAAAGAGATATTGAAGAAAACCTTTGTTTAAATATTTATTCACCGTATATAACCTTCTCGTACCTAGCAAACATAAATTATTCGGACTTAAATTATGTGCATAAAGTTGCCCCCGATTCTGTGATTAGGAGGACTTCAGGATATTTGTCAAATATTTAATAAAAGAAAATAATCAGCAACTGGTCTTTTTCAGATGTATAAAGAATATAACTTAATACCGAAAGGTTGATGTTTGGAATGTAATTGGTTATAAATTATAAGGAAAACAAGTTATTGGATCAGTATTATTACAACTATAGGTCCGTCTTAACATTCTGACATGTAATAAATCACATAAACAAACATATTAATGTCCAGGAAGGAATGCTATTTATCTGCACTTCTAAAGAAAATTGATAGAGAAAATTCGTGCTGAATGTTGCACTCAAACACACAATACAATGTAATACAATCACTACCCGATATTTTTAGATAAACATATTAAACTCTAACAATAATCTAATATTAAACTAAAGTTTGATGTTAATGTTTTAGTTTATTTGATGCGATAAGAAAACAATACAAAAAATTCAAATGCGTTGTTGTAGTAAATAGTAAGGAATTGACTGGCTTGAACTTTGAAAAGATCGACAAATATATTGATTCGAGCCCCATAACAGGTCTAAATCCATTATTTACGTAATCCCAGATCTCCTTTTATGATAACTTAGAAGTGAAAGCACCGGAAAGGGCAAGGAAATATTGATCGGCCTTCGACTAATCTCATTATATATTTAAATGCAAATACATTTACGGGTCCACTAAAAAAATATAGATACTGCGAAAGTGAGGGTGTATATTTCTGTCGGATGAAGTAATGCACGAGAGCTAATCGCTGAGATAAAAAGAAAAATACTTTCAAACTTAGTTGAGAGGAGTAAAGTCTTACAAATTTAGTTTTATATTTATTTCAAGAACAATATTTACGAACGAATTCAAAACACTTTTTCGCAAATCTTTCAAATATAATACACTAATGGAGATGATTCTAAAACAAAACTTTTGTATCCGCTGAAAGGGTGATAAGGCTACGGCCAGCGTTTGGGTTTCGAGCAGCACATTGTAAATGTACATAGTTTAATTGCGTTAAGGTACAAATTTTGGCTTTGTACTTGTTAAATTTCCGATAAAGAAGTCCGTAATTTTAACCTTCATAACCTAAATTAGAGATATTAATAACATAACACAAATGATTGCATTGCCTCCTATATATATCCCACTATATATTTCCCCTATATATTTTGTTCAATTATATTTAGAAGCAGTAAAACTTTAACTTCACGAGTAATCTTGTACTGAAATCAGCAATCAAGAAATGAGACTTTAATCGTTTAGGATTGGAGTGATGAGTCATAATTTAGTTATGAATAATGTAGAGCAGTGTTTCCAAACTGCCCAAACACTTAACAAGACTTAGGAGCCTATGTTGCGGGACTACAGCAGTTTGAACTAATTTTGATTCTTCCCCTGCCATATATTTGGTCCATCTCACAAACATTTACTAGGATGCTTATTATTTATTTCACAAAACTGAAAAGATTTATCTTTATTGACATATGAGTGGTTTGCAAAGACTGTCGAGCGCAGATCTCCTAAATTGTCATAAATAGTTTTGAAGACTTGGCGTTAACGTCTTGTGTAAATGATAACAAAGTATTATAATAATATATAAATATATATTCAACTTACCTTAGTAGTAGCTGCGATCAATCGCTGTTCATGGTCCTTTCCGTTTCAAAACACTTTCGCCATAGAAAACGCCAGTGAGTTATACCCCAGAGAACAATCGAAATCAGAGGCTCTTTCTTACCCGAATCCTGGAAATCGAAGATAAAAATTTAGTAAAATTGCCCATAATATTGTTGAGGTAAGTATTGTTTCATACAGCCATAGGCATGTATTATCTGCAACAGTTACTCTACAAGAAAAGGATAGCCATAATTTTAAAACTAGATGTATACTTATGCCCTTCTCTGGACTACAACCTTGTCGTGGTGGAACGGCTTGCGTGTTCTTATAACCTAGAGAGCGTAACTGGATGGAACTATGTTCCTGGTAGGGTCACCCAAAGCAGAAAGGTCAGTAGGTAGGGGCCAGAAGAAAGATAGTCCACGCAGCGTCTGTACCACAGTGAGGTGGCTGCTAAGGCGTCTGTACCCCTGTGAGCACTATTACGAGTGATGGTGGTTTCACGTTAAAAAGACAGGTTGAAGAAGGCAAACACAAAATTATCCCTGGCAATTATGATGTGCCAATATAAGAATATTGTACGTGGAGTAAAGGGTGGGAACCTGGAATGTTAGGACAACGCTTAAGAAAGGGAAGTTGGAAAATGTAAAGGTAGAAATGAAGAGGTCCAACATTAACATACTAGGGCTATGTGAAGGGCGATAGAAGGATGGCGGTGATTTCTCGAGCGATGATGTTAGAGTAATTTTCAGTGAGGGAAATACTAGCCAGAGGGGAGTTACAGTAGTGCTAGACAAGAAAGCGGGAAAAACCGTGATAGTCACAGAGCTAATAAGTAATGTAAAGAGTAATTCATCTGAGTGTCGGGATTATCGTACTATCAGTTTACGATCTCACGCTGTTATTATTCTAGGTATTCTAGGTTAGGTTATTCTAAGGGTACTGAAAAGGAGAATTGAAGGAGATATTAAAGGGCAAATCGGAGAGGACCAGTTCGGCTTTCAGAAAGGGAAAGGAACGAGGGATGCAATCGGGGTAATGAGGGTGCTAGTAAAACGAAGCCTGGAATTTAAAAAGGATATATGTGCATATTTTGTCGATTTTGAAAAGGCTTTCGATAGAGTTCAATGGCCAAAACTAATGGGAATTTTAAAGAAAATTTGGTTGGACTGGAAAGATAGTCGTTTGGTGCAAAATTTGTACTTAAATCAAACAGCGAGAGTTAGAATAACTGAGGGGGAGTCGGAATGGGCAGAGTTAGGGAGGTAAGACAAGGCTGCCCACTATCACATCGATTTCTAATGTATATTCAGAGGAAATGGTGAATGAAGCTTGGGAAGAAATAAGCAAGGTAGTGAAAGTTGGCGGGGAAGTGGTAAAGTCAGTAAGATATGCACAAGATAAAGCTATTGTGTGCGATTCCGAAAGAGGTTTATAAATACTAGTAAATGCACTAAACGATAAGGCAAGGGAATATGGAATGAAAATTAACATAAATAAAACTAAAGTAATGAGATTCACTAAGGGAAAGAAAGCTAAATTAACGATCAGGGGGGAAAAACTAGAGCAGGTGGAAAAATTCTCGTACTTGGGTAGTGATCTATCTTGGGATGGGAGGTGTAGAGATGAGGATCGAAAAAGAGTAGCATTGGCCAAGGAAGCCTTTATAAAGCGAAGGGAATGGATGACAAAGGGTCTCGATAAAGGAATCAGGAAAAGATTGATAAAATCCTTGATATGGAGTATGTTGCTGCATGGGTGTGAAACATGGACCTTACGAAAAGAGGACATCAAAAGATTGGAAGCATTTGAGATGTGAGTGTGGCGTAGAATGGAAAAGGTGAACTGGCTGGATAGAAAAACAAACAGAGGAGCTAGAAATGGTTGGGGAGGAAAGGGTTTTAATTGAAGTAAATAAGCGCCGACAGAAGAAATGGATGGGTCAAATATTGAGGGAAGATGGATTGCTGAAGAACGTGATTGACGGTTGAATGCAGGGGAAGAGACAGAGGGGAAGGCAGAGGCAAAAGATGTTAGATGAAATAAAAGGGGGAGTGAGTCATCAGGTAACGAAAGAAAAGGCTATGAATGGGGAATATTAGGGCACATGGACCTACCGAAAGGTAGAACACTTAATTAAGTAAATATCCTTATATCCACATTTCTAGATATGTAATAGTAACCGCTGGAAGTAAGAGAATCTTTTTGGAAATTCAAACCCGTTTATAGAGATAATTATTGAAGGAACACTCTTAGCCGATTCGGACAAATAATTTTGAGTATAAGACAAAAATCGTAGTTATTATATTCATGAGTGCCAGATCGAGTGAAATTAGTAAAACTCAGTGAAGGTTTCAACAGAAAGCACGATGCAGATGACGACATCATATAGACGTGAATACATAAATATTATGAATATTTGACATTAAACTTATCTGCATCTTCATGTATTATATCAATTATAAGTATACTATAATATGTATATAGTTAAAAATTTAAAGCTAAGGTATGGATGAAAGTCTACTAATAATTTTCAATTGTCGATTTCCCTCTAATTCAAAGAAGTATTTCTGATATATTTTCTAGATTTTCTAAAACATTCGAAACCAGCTTTGAGAAGAATTTTCGACTTCCCAAACGATACGACACACTAACAAGACCGCCCGCTCCATGCGACATATTACTTACGGGCAGTTTTGTTATCGTAAACTAAAACTAAGGGAATTATCTGTTATTCATTCAAAAAATTGATGCTTTTCAAAGAATGTTCTATCTCTGTAATGTATTTAATAACCGTAATGAGAGCAAAACTGATAGATATTCTGTAAGATAAACATTTAATAAGTGAAAAAAACTGTTATATAAGGGGTTAATTATTATTATAAAAAAATTATATATAAGGGGTAAGATACTAAGAAACTGGAATATTAAGGCGCATGAACTCACCGAAGGGTAGAATACGTATTTATCTATAATATTGCAATGTTCTCTCTCTCCGAAAGAGAGATAGAGATTGTTATGTCGTATTGTATATGTATGTGCTATTTACATTCATCAGAATGTAGACAGGTACTTAAAGCAAGAGGATCAGCATGATCACTTAACTAGAGGAAGAGGCAACCCCATCCCATAGGCTCAGTTCAACAGGAAGAAGCTTTGAGGTAATGGCTTGAAAAATGATTAACAAATTACCTTCCTCAATTAAAAATAATGGAAAGGTACCATTTTGTTGAAAATTAAAAGAATATCTCCTGGATGAAACATTTTATAATGTGGATGAATTTTTAATGAAGGGCATTTCTGATGTGTAGGAATGAAGTGTGTAATTGTCAATGAATGTTGTAATTCTGTTGCATTTATGCTGTTGAAATTATTATTGTATTGACTTATTAATAATTAATGTAGTTATGCATCAATTGTGATTATATAATACTGGTTAAACTTGCAAAATTTTATTTTTGACTTGCCCTATATATGCTTATGTATGTGTAGAGGTCAAGAAGTACCTTGGAAATTGCTAGCTTTACTAAAGAAAACATTTAAGAGATAATATAATTAAGTAAAATTATTTCTCTTAAAGAAAAATATAGAATGAAATATTAACAAAATACAATCTGAATACTCTCTCGAGGCTGTTCTATTGTCTCCAAAGCCAAATTTGTGTGCAAGGCATGACGGGTAGAGATGAAAAAGGAAAGTAACTGAATTGCAAATGATGCAGTAAAATTTACCTATCATTGAGAGCACATCTGCCAACTATAGTGATAGCTCTTCAAAACGAATAAGCGGAAATGGCACTTTCAGGTTTTCATGTCTAATAGTTGGTTTAAAAATGTACGATATGATAATGATTCTCTCCAACAGTATAAAAACTACCGAATATTTAAAAAATCTCGGAGTTAGGAAATAAAGTGAAACTACTAAAATTAATACCTTTAAAACTTAATTTGGGCGATTTAAAATGTAGATTGGGTGGTTATACAAAAAAGAAAATTGGAAGGGTAATATAAATAATGTAACAAAGCAAAAAAGATTTGATTTGAATTGATTTGAAATTTTTAAATTATGTAAATTAAATCCATCTGCAAGCATAATCAGCATAAGTACATTTACCGAAATTATTTCCATGAACGCTCTATTAAGGTAATGAGATGGTAGAATTATTCAATTGTCGTCATTACATCAAACAAATTGATTAAAAATTAAGTATTTTAAGCTTTGCTAGTGTACTAATTGTAGAAAAGATTCACGGGTTTCCATCCAGGTAAGTTTAAGGTCAGAGCTGAGGAAGATGATGGAGTCAGCCATCGATAATGTCAAGACAACTTACCTGGGTGGAAAACCGAAAAACTATTCTCTACTTAAAAAATTGTTGGCGACCACTGCAATGATTGTATTCATTTAAAGAAAACTAAATTGTTTTGGTAGGACTCGCTTGTTTCCTTTAATTATCGGATGTGTAGTAGATTCTTTAATGAACTACCTGAACTATCTCAGCTACAACAACCAAAAATTATTTTTAAATGCCATTTAATTCAATAATACGCCAGCTATATTGAATAACATCAAAAACATTCCTAAATTCTACTTTAATTAAACATAAATGCGGAAGTTTTAAAATTAAAAATAAAGATACGAGAAATTAAAAAAGCAATTAATCTAAAGTAATAATTTCAGATAAGAAGAAATGTTGAGGAAGGGCGGTGTCTACATACCTAAGTCGGAGCCACAGTCAACCCACAGCAAAGGTTATCTTCCGTAACGGTACCTTCCAAGGCACTTTCGCTTTCAAAACACGAGTGAGTCATGTGCTTGGAAAAGCGAGGCGGTTCACTTTCACGAAATCTGGAAAAAAAAGAAGTTCCAAGTGAATAAATAGTAACTAATATCCATAAGATAAATGTCATTTTGTAATTCAAAGCTGTGGGAATGTATGAACCCATACCGATAGTTGAGAACGACAGTTCCCGTTACCCTTCGGTTACAGATATATTGTTAAAGCTAAGCTAAGCCAAAAACTGGTAAAAAGCTGGAATAATATTTCAGTAATATATTAATAACGAAGAAAATATTTATTTAATATCCTTATTCATTTCTTAGAAAAGTTACAATGAAAAGACAAAACCTTACTTAAAATACCGAAAAGTACCAAATGCAATCATATTCGAACGAAATTTCCGAACAAAATATACGTTACCCCTTCGGTTATAGATACCTCGATAAAACTACGATAAATTAAATAGAGCAAAATATCTAAAATAATATTTCCAATTATGAAGATAAAAGTCGAGGAAAGCGTCAGCTTCATTAACCGATTCATAACAATGAATTTCGATAGTAAAACAAAAACGTACGAAGCAATACCAATGAGTACTAAATCGAATCATACTTGCATGCTAAGTAAAGGTTAAACTCAATTCGAATCCACAAATTATGAAATCAATAAAAAAATTTAAACAAATTATTAAACTTAGTAAACCTCATAAGACGTGAAG
>KZ308184.1:900281-937759 GCA_000376725.2 Ladona fulva | reverse complement strand
TGCATCTCTCATCCCTAGCCTTCTTTTAGGCCTACAGAAGCAGGCATCTTTTACAGGGTCCCTCTTTTCACCTTCTTCTGCGGGGGTTAGGTAACTGAGCACTAACTTCTCACCCGCTCGATCTATCTGTCTATGAGGTCGCTTTCTTGCTCCAGAACCTGTGGCAGAGCGGCTCCCTTGCATGTAAGGGATGAACCTCAATGCACGCCACAAGGGGCTGGGGGGGTCCACTTCTTAGGGCGTTAGGTTATCCCTCCAAACCCTCCCGTCCCTCCATCGTCGGCTGAATACATGAAGAACCGTTATGTATGTTGGTTTACCCATCCCGGAGTCTGGGAGTTTGGAGAAGGTACTGGTTAATGTAAGCAATAATCATAAAAACTTAAAAAGGTTAGGAATCATTACAAAAGTCAGGAAAAATATAAATTGTGTACATATAGTAACAGTATATAGTAACACACGTTTCGTCTAGGAGCATTATAAAATTTTTCTTGTCATTACCTGTTCACTTATTTGAAAGGCAAATGCACAAACTTAAATAAACTTAGGCGATAAAAAATAGGTTCGAAACATATACACTGAATAAGTTTACCAAACAATATTACTAGAATGAGCACAAATGTAATAGAATCTTCTAAATATCTAGGAATCACAACAAAAGTCAGGAAAAATATAAATTGTGCACATCTAATAACACGTGATTCATCTAGGAGCATTATAATTTTTTTCTTGTAGTTACCAGTTCACTTATTTGAATGGCAAATGTGCAGACTTAGATAAACTTACGAGATGACAAATAGGTTTGAAACATGCATACTGAATAGGTTTAACTATACAAAATTACTACTGCTGCAATAGATTGTCAAGGAAAGAGATTTTTAACTTTTAACTAATAAATCTTATATGTTGTGCCCAAATAATTGATTACTCACTACATTTAAATAGTATTGCAAAAATCATTTCCATTTGATTTCGATAATTTCACTTTAACTTAAATTTCCTAACGAGTCTATAAGCTGTAGGATTTCTACACGAATGCTCATTCAGATGCATTAAAATTTTGTATAAATGGCAGCAGTTTCTTAATTTATCATGTTGTGAGGCATGTCAGATAAAAATTGAACTTAAAACGGCAAATTTCCCAATAAGCAAGAAAGTGACAGGTTTTAGCTGCACTCAACTTTTTCACATTATGTTCATAAATAACGGAATTGAAGTAGTATTTATTCTGCGATGTGCCATATAGATTAATCTCTCGCTTGCTTGTTCAAATAGAAATGTAAAGATAGGCATATGTTAGTATCATTAAAAGTCTTCACAGAATTTAATTAAAACTTGATCGGATTTTCAAAACTATCAAAATTATGGTACGTTTGAAAGTAGTATAACATTTAATTACAATTTTAAATAATTAAAGATATCAGAGGGGACTTATTCAAAAACACGCATTAAAGCAACTAAAAACTCGGTTTGGTAAAGCAATTCTGTCTTTCTTCTACCCTTAAACTCGAGAAAGTGTATGCAAGTCGATACAATTTGTTAAAATATATTATCATAAAAAATAGGGATTACAGAATTGCTCTCAGACATAGGTTGGGAATCCTTGAATGATAGGATTAGAAATTAGGCTGCAAAATCTTGATTAATTAAATTAAGGTAAATTTGCAGAAGAATTAATCCTTATTATGCGACTCCCCTGCTACTATTGCCGATCCGACAATGGGCGTAAAATATGAGAAATTTATTTGAGTACAATGAGGTAGCTCGAACGCTTGATTTTCACACTCCCACGCCTTACGCAGAAAGTAAATTTGCAGGGCATAGCCGTAGATGTAGATGAGAGATTAATTAAATTTATTCATTCTGTTCTTTCATTGAGCATACTTCTGGGTCTTCTGTAGGGACAGCAGGGTTGGCCTCGTGGAATTGAGGCAAATTCTGTGTCCTTGTTGGACACACTTAGACCGATCTGGTGTTCATTCTAATTCAAGGGCTATGGAGCTGGTGGTTCATACAAATGTATTAAGTATTAAAGAAATAGATTATTAAGTCAGTTAAGAGACCTACTATGTCGGGCGAAGTTTCAGATGGTCTGTGTTCGATAGGAATAGCAAGAAAAATATATTCCTGCTCGTTTTTTCGTCCTCCAGATGGCGATTCATAGAAGATCTGTGATACACAGTAAAATCCGTAAGAGTAAGCCCGAAGCAACCGTTTCCCTAGGAGGTGATTTTAATCTTTCCGATGTTAATTGAATAAACATGCAAGTCGCGATAAATATATTTCGCTGAAATTAATAGATTTATCCTGCCTTTACCCTCAAACCGATATGTAAAGAAATTACTCGAATTAATGTTTTCTCGCTTCACGCTCAATATATCAATAGATCAATAGAAGTAGTAGTAAATCCGCCTAGACTTTGTAGTAGTTTATAGTTATTTTATCTTTATTGTTCTTCAGCTCTAGATCATGAAGATAACTCCAAAAAACGGCGATGATCAAGGTAAAATATTCGATTCATAAGCCTCTTCACGCACCCACACTCGATGACAAAACGCTAAAATATTGTTGAAGAAATCTCAAACCACGACACTATAATAGTAATGGTGAAAGTAGGAATAGTTAAATCTTTTAAAGCCGCCACGACCGATTTATATGTTAGATTTTATATTTTCGGAAAAGCAAGATTTTCAGAGTTCAAAGATTATATCGACAGTATTTTTTCCTTCGAAGAGTAAATTCGAAGCGTGAAAGAAAAGGTGCACGGGATACAGATGACAGCCAGTATAATTTTGAGGGGATGCTCATAGAAATAGCATATTTATCCTTGAATCGGCTTCTCTTAGTATATTACTGTGCTATTTGGGATCCTTGTGAAGTAAGTTTAGTCTCTGATCTAGAGATGGTTCAACGTAGATCAGCTAAGTCTATTACAGGATATTTCAGGTTCGACGGCAATTTTCGGCTATGATAGAGTCCCACGGAAGAGATTCGGGCTGCGGAGCTGGTGGCTCATTGGGTATTTGAGGTTAAATAGGGTTTCTTTAGGTTAAACGGTAGGGAAATTACGCCTCCTCTCTCTAGTAGATAACAGCGGTTTAAAGGGGATGAGCTTAAACAATTAACGTCATGTGGGGGAAGTAAAAAAATGAGAAAATCCGTTAAAAATGGCGAGGCGTCACATAGAGGTAATCCTAGTGTTAGTAACTCGGATTGTAGTCCTCATCTTAAGAGCAAAGATCGCAAAACATCAACTTAGTCGTAGTGAACTGTAGGATTACCCCTACAGTTGAGAGAGTTAGTTTAGTGAAGAAATAGCTAACAGTAAAATTTTTCCTCCTGATTACTGACGCGACAAATCCACACATATCATAGTTCGTCTAGATACATAAATAAAACTTACATGTTGAATTAAATTTTGCATTAATATCATTGCAAATTTACATGCAGCGAAAAATGTTATGCAATGTAAAATTCATACGTGAGGTAAAATTTGAAGAATCATAATCTCGAAACTATGCGTCGTACCAAAACCTTTCTCAGATCATAGCAAAGTTCCGAATACACAGCGATTTCAAAGTAATGCTTCACTGGGTTTTCTGCCAATACAATCTTCTCCAATCGACGTCAACATTGGAATCAGGAATCAAGAGTTAAGGATTAATGGTTTTAAGGATTGAAGGGTTTCAAGGATGAAAGTGTACGATGTTACTTCAGCAGTGCCTCAAGGCAGCGGAATTTAACCTCTACTCTTCCTGATATGTATCAATCAGCTTAGCGACGAGACTGATAGGAATGTGATGGTATATGCAGATAATTCGGTAATAAATAGAAAAATATCAAGCGCCGAAGATATTTTTTCACTACCAAACGATTTAGTTCATATTCAGAGATGGTGCCAAAATGGCAACTACATCTTAATGTAAATATGTAATTACTCTGTGGTATATTTCATCGAAAGGAAAGAATGGCGTCAGAACTACCCGTACAAAATTACTGGATTTATATATATAGCATATATCTGCAGTTGAATATAACGAAATAATTCTTTAAAATATCTTACACTTGGAGCACACATATCCCAAAAATCTGCGGTAACGAAACTAAAGGGCTCGGATATGTAAAGCGCAGTGTATGTAGATACGATGAAAAGATTAGTGAGATATGTTATTTCACCTTAGTCAGGCCCCATCTGGAATATGTGGCGAGTATCTGGGATCCAGCGAATGAAAGCTGTACTCGCAAATTCGAGTTAGTGCTGCGCAAGGCGATACGAAGCTAGGCTGTGATTGCTTGCTTGTGATTAAATTCATAGAATTTACATTTGCGGTAACGTAATCGGTGTATAAAAAAGGTTGTAGGACGGCTGTTTCTGAATGAGAGGTTTAAAAATACTCCGTAAGCCATCTTACGGCAAGCGGAACTCGCGTTCACAGCGAACATTTCGGAGACAAAGCCTCCATCCTCAGGGGGTCTCCACAAAGGAAGTTATGGAGACCCCCTGAGGTTGGAGGCTTTGTCTCCGACATGATCATTGTGCCTTCCCAGAAATCTGTAATCCGGAGCTTCCCGTATGTCGCTGAACGCGAGTTCCGCTTGCCGAAAGACGGCTTACGGAGTGTTTTTAAACCTCTAAAAAGTAATCGGTATTATGCTACCCCCTGCTACTTCGTCCCACCCGACAGTGAGCGTACAATAAGAGAAATGGATGCGAGGACAATTCGTTTTAGGATCTCATTCTTTCCGAAAAAGTTAAAAGTTTAAAAAGTTAACTCGAACGCTTAGCGTTTACACCACCTGCCACTCGCCGAAAAACGGCTTGCCTGTATTTATGTAGATATAGAAAATCTCAACTGTGATAAACTTTGGTAAATTTCGTCTATTTTGAGTGGTTTGGGCACAACATCTGCAATTGATGAATGAAATAGTAAGTTTTACTATTTATATTACTCAGGAAAATAAACTCTATATTTTGAAAATCAAAAATTCAAAGGATTAAACGGAATAGAAGACGTAAAAGTTCCGCTTCTACATCAAAACTCATACCCTACACAGACGTGTCTTACTTATCCGTAAATATTTGTGCATACTAGCCAATTGTGCGGCTTCCCATAAAATAAACGGACTCGAAACAAATTTTTGCCTTTTCTAGTGTTCTCCATTCCGGATTCATATGGTGACATCAAGAGCTTAAGGAGGGAGAAGGGGTAAAGGAAGATGAAATAAAAGGGGCCGAGAGGAAATTTGCGCAACAGACTAAAAGAGCAGAGAGAGTTAAAGCAAAGATTTGGTTGAAAAGAAGGATTTGCTAAAAGGAAAACCTAACAAATTCTCATCATTGTTAATGCAGCGCGCTTTGGGCTTCCGGTAAGGTCAGTAAGGCGACCGCTAATCGCCGGGGACAAATAATGACAAATGAAATATGGAGCTGGCAAAATTAGGCAAGGAGTTGAATTTACAGTTCGGCTTTTATCATAAAGCTTATTAATTGCAGCAAAAGTTATAATCGTGTAGAGCAAGATGAGAAAAAGAAATAACTAAGCCAGTTTTAGATAATGGGTGCTTAACACTGGTTTATCCCCTTTTAACCTATTCGTTTTCCTTTTTCTCAAATTATATTTATTGATCCGAATTTCAATAGATCATACGTTGTGCCCTTGTAATTCAAAACTCATGATAATACAATTTAAAAAGTATCGTATTCTATTACATTACGAAAATTACACGTTCAAATACAAAAATAGATAATACAACAAATAGAAAATACAACGAAAAATCCAATATAAAATGTTTACATTTGTATGTACTAATTTCCGAGTAAATTAGATGTACCGTTCATAAATCCTAAATATAATAAAGAACAGATGTGCGTACAAAACGTTTTGCTCTGTAACATGAAAGTGTGAGCATTCAAGAAACAAAAATGATATTGATTGCCGAAGATAGGAAAATGAAACTTATCTATTTCATCATAGAGAGCATAGTTCATTTAGAGAGCAACCTAAAATAGTTATCAGGATTTCTATCGAACTGATCTCAATAGGGATATCAAAATCTTTGAAACAGGACGACTATAGAAGAATGGAAAAAGCAAGTGATGGCTAAATTAGGGACGATTAAGAAGCCGTGAGAAATAGCAAATTTGCGAAGTACTAGGAGGAGAGATAAACCCTACTAGAATAAACTAATAAGGGAGAATTTTAGCCAGTAATGAACAGCGAAAAATGTTTTGAAATTAACGATTTTCTTTAATCTATATCTACATCAATACCCTACAAGCCGCCTTTCGGCGTGTGGCAGGGGTTGTAAACTCCGGATGTTCGAGATATTTCTTTATCTTGTTATTATCGCTTATCGTTCGCTGAAAGAATGAATCCTTAAAATGACTTGTCCTAGCATCTAATTCCCTTATTTTACGCTCATTTTCGGAACGGCCAAAACAGCAGGAGGATCGTATAATATTGATTACGTCCTCCGCAAACACACTGTCTCGAAATTTATCAAGTAATCGCCGCCTAGCTTTAAATCTTCTTTCTTTCAGGGATTCCCAACCTTCGTCCGAGAGCATTTTCGTAACACTAGCTTTTTTATCGGAGCGCGTACAATGCGCTTTATGAAACCGAGCTTTTTGGTTGCTTTCCCGCAGATTTTTCGAATATAATACTCCAGTTTAAATTATTCGCAAGAGTAATCCCGAGATATTTAACTGACTCTACTATATTTAAATTTATTCCGTTGATTTTATACGGGTAATTCGGACAAATTTGTTTTCTTTCGAAGAAATTAACGACGGAGCATTTACTAACATTTAGTTGTAATTGCCATTTTTCGCACCACTTATGCATATGGGCTAAATCGTTTGATAGGATATCACGATCCTCCGCGTTTGATATTTCTCTATATATTACCAAAGCATCTGCAAATATCCTCAAGTTGCTATTTATTTCGTCGCTCAGGTCATTGATATATATGAGGAAGAGAAGAGGTTAGGACTTGCCATAGTTTGCTCTTTGCCATAGTAACGTTTAGATTCAGATACAACAATATCAATGTTCGTGATAAAGTAAAAAGTAATAATGCTTTAGTCGTTAACTTCTGATGGTTTCTTTTTATGAGGTATTCTCTATCCATGTCTTACAACGAAGGATGTCCAGTACTACTGTCATATATTTAGGGTAAAATTTGAGAAATTATTACGGCGTTATCCAAAGTCCATAATACGTTATTCTTAAAAAACGACGTTACGTTACGTCTTACGTTATTCTTAAAAATCTTCTAATAACCTTAGTAATAACTATACCAGTTACCTTTAGGGCCTGTTATTCTAATAAATAACCCTTGACCGTTAGTTCATCTTATTTTGGCCTCCTAACTCCAATCATCATAAGTTTCATTGCTTTCTTAAATAAGTCAACGGTAATCATCTAATACCCTTTCTTACTATCTTTACTTCTCACATCAAAAAGTACTTCTACTANCGTTAGGTCGGGTGGTGGGCGGGGCAACTGACGGCAAAATCGAATTCGACCAATCAAATTACAGGAATTTCGATGACAGATAATTCACGACGCTAATTCATCATTTGCTGGCAAAATTTCTTCTACTTCGGTCATGCTATCAAATTGTTTAGAAAAACCGTTAGAATTTGAATCTAGTCTCTTGTGTTAAATTTGGATTGTAGTAAATGAGAGCACAATTTTCAATTGTTTCAGTTTCTCTTTGCAATAATCATCGTTCCCAAAGTTTTTTTATCGCTAAAAAGTGAAATTACGATACTTCAAGGTACCGAAACTTCCGTGTTGGATGCCGAGGATTTTATTTCAAGGTAAGTTGCGAAAGTTTTGAAATTACTTACTAGCTTTGAAAACTTTGTCTCTTTCAAAAGTGTTCTTCGTTTTTTAGCTAATATTTCTGATATTTAAGTATAGTTGTTGCGTAATTTAATCGAAGACGATCGCGTCTTTATAAAGATGAAACAGGGTCGATGTTTTCTGAACCAGAGACTTACTTCGCTCTTATGAAATTTTATTTTATCTGTACTTACGATAATAATCTGATTCAATTTAGTAATCGTCAGATTCCATAAAACGATTTCCTCTTTTAGCTTCGTAATAAACCGTCGTAAGCCTATCTGTGGAAATTGTTGCTGTTGAAATAAGTGATGAAAAATGCACGTTTCAAATGCTGAATTCAATAGTAAGAAACGATGAATGTGATTGACGTTATTAGAGATGTTGCTCCGAAAACCAGATCTCCGGGAAGTGATAGATTCCCTTCGATTTCCCGTTACGTTAATGAAATCGTAAATCCTTGAATATCATACACAATGATATTCTTGCTAGTTTTTCGAGTTGCGATTATGAGATATTTCAAATCGTAGATATAACCCGGCCAAAGTTCTAATTCTCAAGTTTGAAACTCNTTACTTACTAGCTTTGAAAACTTTGTCTCTTTCAAATTAGTTCTTCGATTTTTTAGCTAATATTTCTGATATTTAAGTATAGTTGTTGCGTAATTTAATCGAAGACGATCGCGTCTTTATAAGGATGAAACAGGTTCGATGTTTTCTGAACCGGAGACTTACTTAGCTCTTATGGAATTTTATTTTATCTGTACTTACGATAATAATCTTATTCAATTTAGTAATCGTCAGATTCGATAAGAAGATTTCCTCTTTTAGCTTCGTAATAAACCGTCGTAAGCCTATCTGTGGAAATTGTTGCTGTTGAAATGACTGATGAAAAATGCACATCTCAAATGCTGAATTCAATATTAAGATACAATGAAGGTAATTGACGTTATTAGAGATGTTGCCAGTACCCCGAAAACCAGATCTCCGGGAAGTGATAGATTCCCTTCAGTTTCCCGTTACGTTAATTAAATCGTAAATCCTGGAATATCAAACACAATGATATTCTTGCTAGTTTTTCGAGTTGCGATTATGAGATATTTCAAATCGTAGATATAACGGAAACTCTCGTTTTGAAATTAACGGAAAATGGTAATTGAAAATTATTCCTCGATTGCGATTGTTTTATAGGTCGCCGTGACGTAACATAGGTGCATGTCTTTACGTTTTATGAGGTCGTCACTAAGTTTAATAATTTGTTTAATTTTTTTATCGATTTCATAATTTGTGGATTCGAATTGAGTTTAACCTTTACTTAGCATACAAGTATGATTCGATTTAGTACTCATTGGTATTGCTTCGTACGTTTTTGTTTTACTATCGAAATTGATTGTTATGAATCGGTTAATGAAGCTGACGCTTTCCTCGACTTTTATCTTCATAATTGGAAATATTATTTTAGATATTTTGCTCTATTTAATTTATCGTAGTTTTATCGAGGTATCTATAACCGAAGGGGTAACGTATATTTTGTTCGGAAATTTCGTTCGAATATGATTGCATTTGGTACTTTTCGGTATTTTAAGTAAGGTTTTGTCTTTTCATTGTAACTTTTCTAAGAAATGAATAAGGATATTAAATAAATATTTTCTTCGTTATTAATATATTACTGAAATATTATTCCAGCTTTTTACCAGTTTTTTGTTTAGCTTAGCTTTAACAATATATCTGAAACCAAAGGGTAACGGGAACTGTCGTTCTCAACTATTGGTATTTGTTCATATATTCCCATGGCTTTGAATTATAAAATGACATTTATCTTATGGATATTAGTTGCTATTTATTCACTTGGACTTCTTTTTTTCCAGATTCTGTGAAAGTGAACCGCCTCGCTTTTCCAAGCGCATGACTCACTCGTGTTTTGAAAGCAAAAGTGCCTTGGAAGGTACCGTTACGGAAGATAACCTTTGCTGAGGGTTGACTGTGGCTCCGACTTAGGTATGAAGACACCGCCCTTCCTCAACATTTATCTTCTTATCTGGAAATATTAATTTAGATTAATTGCTGTTTTAATTTCTCGTAGTTTTAACAAGATATATAATACCGAAGTGGTTATGGAAATTTTCGTTTGGGAATGTCGCCTGATTCTCATTGAATTCTGTACTCTTCGGTATTTTAAGTAAGGTTTTGTCTTATGATTGGACCTGCTCTCATAAATTAATAAGGATATTAAATTAACAATATCTTCAAAATTTATATCATTACCGAAATATTATTCCAGATTATCTCATTTTTTGAATTAACGTAGCTTTAATAATATATGTATCTAAAACTGTAGGGATAACAGAAATTGTTGTTCTCAAATTGGACACTAGTCGTTCTCAAACATTGGTGTTTGTTCATATATTCACATGTCTTTGAATTAAAAAAAGAGATTAATCTGTCGGATTTTAGTTGCCATTTATTGATCCGGAACATCTATTTTTTTCAGATTTCGTGTAAGTGAACCGCTTCCCATTTCCAAACGCATGACTCACTCGTGTTTCGAAAGCGAAAGTGTCTTGGAAGGTACCGTACCCCGAAGATGACCTTTGTTGACGTTTGACTGTGGCATCGACTTAGGTAAGAAGACATCGGCCGAATTAATGTTTATTTTACTATATGAATTCGGAATTCTATACGGAATTTTAAACTTCCGGATTCCTTATGTTCAATTAAGGAAATATTTAGGTATATTTTTAGATATTTTTGATGTTATTCAATAGCTAGCGTATTATTGAAATAAATGGCATTTAAAAATTATTTTTGGGTATTGTAGTGGAGGTAGTTCTTTAAGGAATCTACTATACATCCGATAATGAAAGCTAAGTGAAATTTCCGCTAATTAGTTTTGAAGAGCTATCACCGAAGTTGGCAGATGTGCTCTCAATGATCGGTAAATATTATTGCATCATTTGCAATTCAGTTACTTTCCTTTTTCATGCATTTTACTCAAATTTGGCTTTGGAGAAAATTCTTGGAGATTTCGATCATAGAACAGCCTTGAGAGAGTATCCAGATTGTATTTTGTTAATATTTATNCTTAAAAATCTTCTAATAACCTTAGTAATAACTATACCAGTTACCTTTAGGGCCTGTTATTCTAATAAATAACCCTTGACCGTTAGTTCATCTTATTTTGGCCTCCTAACTCCAATCATCATAAGTTTCATTGCTTTCTTAAATAAGTCAACGGTAATCATCTAATACCCTTTCTTACTATCTTTACTTCTCACATCAAAAAGTACTTCTACTAATACATATCGCGAACTAATTTAATAATAATATTAATTTTTAATTTCCTCTGGGATCTTTCCATAGAGCAGAAAAATACAAAGACAATACAAAAGAAAAAAATACAGAAATTGCTCAGCAGCAATATACATTAATATAAAATACAGAAGGAGAATTAACATAAGAATGAAATACAAAACAAAATAATTTTTAAACATTTGCAGTTAAAAGATGATTAAGTAATTTTTCTTTGAATACTCGCACCGAGCTAGAATGTTTGATACAGTCTGGAGGGAGTTTCAGAATTGAGAACCAGAATTGATCTGGAAGGAATGTTCTTAAATATTTGATCGTGGTGTAGGATATATTAGCAGTCCGGCCCCATACGAGTTTCTCTGGTAGGTAGCTGCCTTGTGTACGTAAAAAGGTCTCACGTGTAGCTAGGCTCGGAGTATTTAAACGCCAAGAAAAGAAACGATCCGTGCATGAATTTCCCTCTTGTATAAGCCTCGACAATCGGCAACGAGAGTTAGAAACGTGATCAGCTTTAAGAAGGTTTAAAACAAATCTAACACAAGAGTTACAAAGCCGTAGGAGTTTGAGTTCTTGTTCACCCGTTAAGTCATAAACAAGGCAACAGTAATCAAATGCAACAAAAATAGGAGACGAGCATTTTCCGGGTTTGTAGGGAAAGGTTATTACATAGTAATCTGTAAAGAACCTTGTTGACTTTGCTCGTTACGACGGAGAGTTAAAGATAGCAAGAGAGGCGATTGTTAAGGGCCACACCAAAGTTACGTACTGTATTTTGAAATGGATTTTTCGAATCGGATAAGATAATCTGAGGAACATTGGCGAAAACAATTTTGTTTGGAATTTTCAAGATACCAAATACAATTGCTTGTGTCTTAGACGGATTGAGCTGAAGGTGATTTAACTTCGGCCAATGACACAAGGATTCGATACCAGAATTAATTTCGCTGTTTTGTGACGTATCAGATTCACTTTGCGAAGCCACAAATTTATTACCAATTAATTTACAATCATATATGTATATAAAAAGCAAATGTCCGTCCGTCCGTCTGTCCGTCTGTCTGTCCCCCTATTTATCTCAGAATCGGCTTGACTTAGAGGTCTGAAATAAACTGGATTGTGTTTCTGCGATGCTGAAACCCCCAGGAAAACTATTTCTATATCTGTAAATGCCTGGGTTCGAACCCAGGAGCACAAAATATGTTCCCATAAGAGATGTACCTAAATTACGTTTCAATACCTGCAGAGGTCGTTTCTTTTATAAANAAGAATTAATAAGAAGAAAAAGATTAATATGATAAAATAAATATTTTGTTAAACTCCTATATTAGTATATTTCTATGATTTATTTACAATATTCCCTAGAATAGTTCAAAAGCACAATTCCCATACTAATGATTATATTTCTTTTTAACAGGAAGGTGCAGCAAGTAAACCTTGTCATTGAGACGCCAGTATGTGAGTACTCAAAGCTTATTCTTTTCAAATCAACAATTGCAGTCATGCCTCTTAATTATCAAATAATTTAATTCAAGAGAGATATTGAGGCATTTTTATGAAAGTAATACCAATATTTCACCTATATTCACTGTCAACAGTGCTTCAAAAGATCATTAATCGAATCCCAATTAAATTTTTCTATCAAAATATGTTACTAAACCTTAAGGCCATGAACATATTTTCCAGTGAATATTTTCTGAATTCTCCAGTAGAAATCGCAGTTAATTCTTGGAATTTTTATATGATTGAATCAATATTTCGTTGCTGTAGTTTAAAACAAGTGCATATATATGTATTAACCACCTGCTCTGTAGGGGAAGATGGTAGGCATGCATTCCTTTCTTCCCTCGCCTGTTCTTAGGCCTACAGACGCAGGCATCTTTTTCAGGGGCCCTCTTTTCACCTTCTTCTGCGGGGGTTAGCTAACTAAGCACTAACTTCTCACCCGCTCGATCTATCTGTCTATGAGGTCGCTTTCTTGCTCCAGAAACTGTGGCAGAGCGGCTCCCTTGCATGTAAGGGATGAACCTCAATGCACGCCACAAGGGGCTGGGGGGGTCCACTTCTTAGGGCGTTAGGTTATCCCTCCAAACCCTCCCGTCCCTCCATCGTCGGCTGAATACATGAAGAACCGTTATGTATGTTGGTTTACCCATCCCGGAGTCTGGGAGTTTGGAGAAGGTACTGGTTAATGTAAGCAATAATCATAAAAACTTAAAAAGGTTAGGAATCATTACAAAAGTCAGGAAAAATATAAATTGTGTACATATAGTAACAGTATATAGTAACACACGTTTCGTCTAGGAGCATTATAAAATTTTTCTTGTCATTACCTGTTCACTTATTTGAAAGGCAAATGCACAAACTTAAATAAACTTAGGCGATAAAAAATAGGTTCGAAACATATACACTGAATAAGTTTACCAAACAATATTACTAGAATGAGCACAAATGTAATAGAATCTTCTAAATATCTAGGAATCACAACAAAAGTCAGGAAAAATATAAATTGTGCACATCTAATAACACGTGATTCATCTAGGAGCATTATAATTTTTTTCTTGTAGTTACCAGTTCACTTATTTGAATGGCAAATGTGCAGACTTAGATAAACTTACGAGATGACAAATAGGTTTGAAACATGCATACTGAATAGGTTTAACTATACAAAATTACTACTGCTGCAATAGATTGTCAAGGAAAGAGATTTTTAACTTTTAACTAATAAATCTTATATGTTGTGCCCAAATAATTGATTACTCACTACATTTAAATAGTATTGCAAAAATCATTTCCATTTGATTTCGATAATTTCACTTTAACTTAAATTTCCTAACGAGTCTATAAGCTGTAGGATTTCTACACGAATGCTCATTCAGATGCATTAAAATTTTGTATAAATGGCAGCAGTTTCTTAATTTATCATGNAACTCCATCACTGGGAAAATAAAATTCACTACGTAAAATTCCACAGGAGTATATTTAAAAAAACACGACCGGTTTCGAACAAGGTTAGTTCATCATCAGGTGAGTAAAGCAAGTGATGGAGTTCCACATAGTTAAGGCTTCTACCATAGATTATATAATCACTGCCTTTCAAATGAATGACTCCCACTTGAATCTTCACTCTGGCTTTGGAGGTGGTCATGCTTATTCTAACACATCAATAACAACACCTCATAATATGCTAGTAATTGCTTATGCGGGATAAACTGCTGATAATTTAACTTTCATGTTCGCATATTATTAGTGCACTTCGTCTCTACGATACCGCCATTGGGTGTAGTGATTGTTGAAATTAGATTAAATTGATTAGAGTTTTTATTGTGCATTCACTGATTTTAACTACTCTCACTAGATTTGATACTCATGAATATGAATAAGTACTATTCTTGTCTTAGGATCAAATTTGATTTTCGGAATCGACTAGGGAAATTGAATTCAAGCTTTTCTCAATAATTACCTCCACCGTCAGAATTAAATTCCAAAGATTATTTCCTTCCTTGTTATTCGCATAGCTTCAACTAAGTGCGGGTATCTAAAACATAGACGAAAAGGTAATTTTAGTTTTTATAAATCGATAAACTATTGCTTGAAAATTTATTCTCACTGTTTATATATGCCCATGACTACATAATACTCTACCTACCTCTGTATAATAATGACTACTTTACTGAATTGGCATTTTCTTTTTCCAGCGTTCGAAAAATTTATCTTCTCATATCGATATTTTCTTGGCGTACGACTCACTAATGTTTTCTGAGGCGGAAGTGCTTTGAAACCGAAAGGACATTGGACAACGGTTGACCGCAGCTTCAACCAAGGTAAGTTGAACATATACTCACATCATAATCTTCTATTTGAAATATAGGTCGTTTTCGAAGGACTTTTATGATATTTAGTTTATTTAATTAAGTATGACTTGGTATAAATCCATCGAAAAAACTGACGGTTATTTAAAAGATCTGTTTCGTATTATTGATTTGAATTACAAGTATTCCTGATCATTTTTCAAGAATTAGAGAACATAAAGATGTAAAGAATAAATAAATCCAAAACGAAAGTGATGGTATGTGACAAACAAGAGCAAGCAGAAGTTCGAATTAACGTAGGAAATGAACTACTTGAACAAGTTGACTCATTTCTGTATCTAGGTAGCAGGTTCAGTAGGGACGGCAGGAGCAAAACAGAAGTAAGAAGTAGAATCGCTCAAGCAAAAGCTGCTTTTAACAAAAAGAAAAAGATTCTAACTTCCAANTTGTGCTTAGGAGGACCGGATATATACGATAATAGATATATTTTTAAATTAAATTAAGTCACGTCATGCTTGACGGGGGCGTTTACTAGTGTATACATAATATTGTACGTAAGACATCACGCTCTAAATACCTATTACTCATTGATATATAAATACCTATTGACCTTTCAACATGTAGACATGATGTCACTTCCTTACACGCATAATTGAAGCAGGATTTAGAGAACAGAACTGAAATAAAGAAGGAAAAGAAAAGAGGTCAAATGAGATAGAAGAGAAAAAAGGGAATTACCGGAGAGAGAAGGAAGAAAGAATGATGGATTTCAGGGAAAAAAGAGGGAAGCAAAGGCTAAAGTAAAGAAAGAAAGGACAGGAAAGATAAATGAAGTCTTCGGGAGTGGGACAAGATAAAGAAAGAACAGGAAAGTAAGGAAAAGCAAAAGGAAGAGACGAAAGTTAAGAATGAAGCAAGAGGAGACGAGCTCTGAAGTGTAGATAGAGGGGGGGATGGATGTAGATAACGTAATTACAGCAGAGTGGAAGGAAGAGAGTCGAGAAAGAGACTGCGCTGGAGGACTAAGAAGCTCAGTTTGCGGTAAGTAGGGATCTCTCAAATGCGGCATTCGCACATGGCCATTACCGGAGCTCGCGAATTTCCTAAAGAGAGATGTAATAACGTTAATTGAACTAAAGTACGGACATCAGACGTCAGCCTAATTCCTGTAGGAGCAAACAGCCGTGGGTTGGAGGTGCTATGTCAGTACTCACCCATTCGAGAGCAACCACAAGGAATGGCAATATATTCCTACAGTTTTCAGTTCCGTTTAAAATATTTTAAATTTGCGTTAAAATAAGAAAACATTAAAGTTAAAACAATAAGTTTCTCTGCATTATTTTTCAAATTTCGTAATAGTCATATTTGCTCGCTAGGATCGCTAAGAAGTGCCGCACGTATTTAAACAAAATCGCAACACTGTCATTGAAAACGTCTATTTCACAATTGTTTGTTTCTTAATGAATTCGAATGAAAGGTGGAAGTAGAATACATATAAGTTAAAGTGCCGTAAACTGTTTTATACAAGTCTTTTGTGGAAGAAATAAGGTTGGGAAGTACTGGAGTCGTGCACATAATGCATAGCCTGAAAATAACGTAATCAGTATCGTGTAGCTTCAAACTTGCAAAGATTTACATTTGATCCTTATTTGAAAAAGTATTTTGCAAACGTTAATAAACGTTAAACGTAGCAAACGTTAATTTTCAAGCCGCTTTGTAATGCCTACTTTCTAATGCTTAAATATTTGGGCTGAGAGAAAATATTAATGATTCAAAACGCAAAATCAGCTTTAAAAGCGTGAATACAATGAAAAAGCAATGGAGATAATCCGTCGAGAAGAGAGAGTAATAACGAGACAAAAATGCGTTACACCTCATTTAAGAAAATTGTAATAGTAAATTGAGGAAAAAACCAATGGAAATTATAGTAGAAGTGTATATTCAAGTCTTCGGGCATGTTTACGTTAATTCTATATCCTAGATCAACTTTTCGAAGTAAGAGTGTAAGTAAAAGCTTTAGTTAAGCAAAGAGCAGAAAGACAAAACTTAGGAGTAACGAAAACACGGAAATTGTTTCTTGATACATTGTACTTCTCAAGCATTATTAATTGTCTTAAAAAAATTCTCAAATTCTAAAATATGTAGGGAAAGCCAAAACGGTAAATAGATTAAGAAGAGGAAATTTTGCTTTACAGGCATTTCAAATCCGTTTAAAGCAACGAAGCAACAACAAAATTCCTTTGAAGGAAACCTCAATGCTGAATTCCTTCAAATATTATTTTCCTACGAGTCTCTCTTTCTATACATTCCACCTGACCTTAAGGAATCTGCGTATTCTTGCGTTACTTCTCAAACATACCAATGGTCAACTAAACCTATCCCAACCTAAAAATCATTTGGCCACAGAAAGCCAACATGTACAAAGACCCAATATTTCCCGTACGGTCGCCTCATCGTAACCAGCCAACTGAAAACTGAAAGTGCATTCTTGGGTATTCATTCCTATCCCCTCTTTTAAGCCAGAAAAGTAAACATGACCAGAAAAGCCCATAAAATATCTTCAGAAAGGATATTTGGTGGAGGCTTCTGGACCAAAAGATAATAACGGCAAGAAAAAGCATCCAAAACTGACCGCCGACTGGTATCGAAAACAAAGTGAAGCTTATTGATTCCATTGCTTTCGAATAATTGAAATGGATAACTGAAGCAATAAATTTATGACACAATTTACTCAGGAAAACATAGTTTCCATCGCTTATTCCGTCTCAAATAAATAATGCCTTTGAAGTAACCTGTGTGCAGATTATATATAAGGTTAAAGAATACTGTATAATTTGATGGCGTAAACATGCAACAAGTTCTATAGCTTTTATGCAGTCTCCCGTTGGATTGCCAATCAGCTTTGCTCCATATATTTTTCCCTAAAATCTGCATAAAATTACGACTACTTCTCTTTTTATTTGCTCCAATGAGAGTCTTCTTGCATTCTCATTTTTATAGATTTTAAGAAATGGTATACTTAGAATAGCTCTCGAAGATAATTCAACTGTAAAGGATTCAAGTGATTAAGTCGTTCATAAGATAACAGTAAAATCTTGAATAAAATTAGAAGTTACAATTTTAGTAGAGGCTTTAAACTCAATCGCACGTAAGATTTCATAACTCAAATCTAATGTTAGTCATCCTTATTACCACTGCAGGGTCTTTCCGAGTTTTCCCACCGCGATCGTTGTTTATGTGACGAAGTTCGCCAGAGTTTCAGCAGGCTACTTCAGGTCGAATGGAAACTTTGCGAAATAACGCCTCATAAACAAGGACCGCGGAGGAAAATCCCGGAAATCATGCGGAGATCAACCGATCAACGGAAATCTACGAACCAACATCGTTATTACCATTTGCAATTTCGGCATAGTGCTAAACAACCTTGAAATTGGTCGCCACATCCGAAACCTATCATTTTGATTAAACATAATTGATGACGGTTTGTAAACAATACTCTGACAGTAATGGCATATTCACGGTATTATTTACGAGTACGTATATTTCTCGTTCTCTTAATATATATTTGTAGCTATCAACTACCCTACGAAATGAAATGTTTTTAACTCACCATTTCAGCAACTAGTTGACCACAAGACCACTAGTAAGCGAACCGAATCTCAAGTCGTCCATCGTCGGGATGCCTCTTCGAAGCCGACGACGAAACGAAGAAATCAAACCCCACAAATAATCTCCTTTGAATTCCGTCATTTGAACCGACGCCGATAGCCTGCATATACATCTCACTCTCGGTCCCATTAAAAAATTACGAAGTATTGAATCCTATGCGTGCGATGAATAAAGTGCAACGCTAGCGGATTTCGTAACCATAGCTGTTCGTATGTCACTCGTACCGCAAGAAATTAGATAGTAAAAATGCAATTTCATGCTCCCAAAAGGTATCAGCTTCACATTCGACGAAAATTGAATGACTTATTCTAACTCCCAATTGTGAGAAGTTTGTTCATAACACCTTATATACAGTCAAAATGGACAACGACCTTCACCATCTTAATCACTCACTCTTATTTGTGCCTTTTACTTAGGTATGATTCTTTCTGCTTTAGGTCGCGGATATTAGTAACGGCGCGCCGTTCGCAATAAAGGAGCCGTTCCACAGTTCACTAGATGTAGTCTATATGGCTGGCCTCTCGGCTTCACTTACATGCACCTCTTCCAAAATCTTTGGTGAGAGTTAGTCCATGCTTCCAACAATACATCAGCTAACGCACTGGCTACGCTTATTGTTCTCAGTCAAGAAAGAAACAGCGAATATCGAAGGTGTGACGGATCTAATTGCAAGTACTACACATTTGAAAAATGTTCATGAACAGTAGTCAATAGCCAAACTTACGATAAATTGTCAACCTAAATATGTCTGATCGAAGAGAATATTTCTTTCGGTGTTGTTAGCAAAAAATTTTCACTCTTCACCGATCACAAGAAAAACTGTATTAACGACCCTTCTTCTCAGAGCCGGTAAGGAAAATCGTCCTCTGCAGCAAACGCATGAGCACCCCTCTTCGAGCTTCGGAACCGCAAGTAAGACACGACGGTTGAGTCACACACACACCTGACTGACCTACAACTTACCGTCAAATGAAAGAGTGTAGCGTTAATGCCTATACAAATTAAAGTAAAAATGTGATCTCCGCGGTTTTTCTTACGTAATTTTTTCCCTGAGTACAACTCTACCAATAGGAAAGATAAAATATGCGACCAATCGCACATATTAAGCCCTTGCTGAAGACTAAGCATATCACTACTAGGCAGGCTCATTGAAGAATGAAATTTCAAGCAGTGTTATGAAATCATTCCATACCCTCAGACTTTAATTCGTGCAGTGAGAATATAGTGAGAAAATATTCAATATTTTTATTATACATATAAAAAATAAAGAGTGCATTTAGATGTTAAAATGACTCGTCTTTTCCTATTTTGCGAAACAGAAGGAACGTTTGTTCCTCTTTTATGGACTTCTTTTATTCTTAAATCATGAGATAAAATGTCTCAAAAATGTATGATGAACAATCTGCTTCCATAATAGATTTCATGAAAATGATCTTCTAGGTAAATATAAAGTTCACAGAAATATTTTCCTTTGATTTTTATAAAATTAAAGCCATCGTTTTAAAAATATCAGAACTGACGAAGGAAAAATTAGACCTGAATGAATAAAAATGCCTGAAAATTGTTAAATGAAACTTTTGTAAGAAACGGTTTAGGAAAGCAATTGAATTTATGCATGTATCTTTAGCCTCTCTAAAGCGTTAATGTTATTTCAAAAATAACATTAACGCTCCTCATAATAGCTCTTCGTTGATTAGTTATTAATAATAAATAGTCAATAAAACACGCGAATTAAATTTTTCCAACGAAATAATTGAATAACCCTTTAATTTAAGTAAACTAAAGAGCATTGAGATAGATTTAACATAAATACAAGAAATCTAAAATTCAATATTTCTGTACTTTTAGGGAGAGAGGATTAGGAGATTATTAATTCCACCGGCTAAAAGATGGAGCTCCAACGGGCTAATGCAAAATAATATCCAGTACTCCATGGCTTTCTGGAGTAATTTAGGGCCCTTGTGGTAGTACAGAGGAAGGAAGCTTCGCCGACGTTAGCGGCAGACCCCAATGGGACGGCCTTGTCCCACAGGACGGAGGCAGTGCAACGCACTTTTCCACCAACTTGGAAATCGGGGCAATCCGTCTTCACCGCAATCCGCAGGGGGCCACGCCGCTGCCGTCTCCGGCTGACCTCCGCCAGGGGAACAACCTCCGTGACCCAACAGCAGCCCGCGCCATAGACAAGCGTCGACACCTCAAACTTGTCAAGCTTACTGATGAACTACGCTAAATATCCAGCTTGTCGAGCTACCGCACGGCATTTAAGATCGAGCATAATGAAGATGCATCTCGGTCGACCTTGAGAACAGCTTTTAATAAGGTAAATAGGCCGTTGATTAATTTTGCTCAACTTCAGAGAAGTTTGGAAGGTATAGTTTTAGTTATTTAGCTATTAGTTCGGAATTATTTCGATATTTTGACGGATAATTAATTATGGACGGCACCGAAAAGTGTTAAACTCGCGTTTAACCGGAAGAATCAGCATGCGTCAAAGCCAAAGAAATACTTAGCAGGTATTGGCATGTCCACAGAAAACATGCCATTGTAATTTTCATGAACAACGCTCTAAATAGTACTTAGTATCACAAGAAAGCAAACAAAAATATATCGATGAACGGTTCATGAACTGCTGTTTTCTCTGATTAATTAAAAATCATATTTCCGGCGTAGAATCTTTCTTATCGAAAGTATTTTTTTGCACATAGGCCCTACTTACGTAAGAATTATGGGTACAAATTCATATAAAACGGAGAGTCAACAGTAAATCATCTTAAAAGTATAACTGACATGGTTTATCTTTAATCCCTATCTTTCAAATAAATAAACCTAATCTTCTACAAGATAATCATTCTATAAATACATTCTAACACCTTTTTCTCGTTTGTAGTCTTTGTGGTTTTTCCCCGCCATATTTCTGTAATTTCCCCTTACATATACTGATCACTATGAGCGACCACCTGGACTTCTTCTCGGACTCCTTGGTACTAGAAGGCAAAAATGTTAAAAGTATAAGAAATGAGAGGGACCTTAATTTGTGTAATATGGTTGAAATATGATATTAAAGCATCAGTCTAATATAGAGAATCCAGGTAACAATTCAAAAGAGGAAATACGTGATCTCTTTTGATTTGATTAAGTCTTCATAAAAGTCTATATTTGTAACCAATCCTGTACTCATTTTTTCGCCGACAGTGAATCTTTGATTGGCAAGTTCTTCTTGAGAAACAAAAGTACTTAGTTTCTTAGTACTTAGTACTTAGTACTTACTTTAAGTAGGTAGTTTCCACGCTTGGTTTTTACTACCAACGGTTTCGACTCTAACGAGTCATCGTCAGGATGTCCGTAGTCCAGGATGATCAGGAATCATCATCACGTGATAATCATCATATAATCGAGCAATTTATACAGAAGAAATAATAACGAGATGTAATGTACTCCTGACTGCAGAGAGGGCGATTGTTTAGATTAAGATGGGAGTATAGGTTTCCATTGGGTTTATGCGTTATAAAATCTAGACTTTGAATTCGATATTTTTGGACGAATTCTTGCCTCTCTCCCCTATTTTAAGTCTAAATATGAATTTTCGCTCGTATATACTTATGAGCAGATTGAACATACATTCCGTCGCGTGATGAAATATCTCAACGGTTTCCATAAAACATTAAGGCGAAGGATACAAAAGGAAAATAACGATAAAACACTGCAGTATAATTTGTATTCAGATTAACAACTTTATTTTTGAATTTCTTTAGCTGGGTTTCCTATATTAAGAATCCATTACAAACTTGGGGATGAAGGTTATAAATATTTGAACGGAGGATACCATTACTGAACACACAGACATGTTATAACTAAAAATATCGTATGGTAACATTAAAGTAGGGTGTAAACTTTTCCAAAAAAAATTATCTGATCGAAGAGAATATTTCTTTCGGTGTTGTTAGCAAAAAATTTTCACTCTTCACCGATCACAAGAAAAACTGTATTAACGACCCTTCTTCTCAGAGCCGGTAAGGAAAATCGTCCTCTGCAGCAAACGCATGAGCACCCCNTTCCAAAAAAAATATCTTATTTCGGTAAAATTACGAATAGTTTCCTCGGAAAAAAAGAATTGGGAAAGCAAACAGTTCCGTGTAGAAAAAAATTTCATTCAGATAAGAGAAAAACTGAAAGAGAGATTTAAAAGGTTATAACTTGATGTAAATGCATTAGTCAATTTAAATGCTTCTGTTCACTATACCAACGGTCGCCATCTGCTGATTCCCGGATCCCTGATGGTTTTTGAAGAAAATTTGGCATTATTTTTTATCTTTATTATACCCTTTCATTATATTCTGAATCCTCTTCGTGTCATCAGCACTGGGTAAAAGAGTGACATTATGAATTCCATGTTAAAGAATTAGCTTCTATGATATTTATTTTACATATGTTTGTATCTTTCTATAATATGTCATATTAATGGTCCGCGGGATACAAAACTGAGAGATAAGTAGTCGTGAGATCCGAAAAGTTGGCGACCACTGCTATATATAATTAGTTAATTTATATTTTCATTTACTTCGCCCTATAATTAGATTATTTAGGCATAGGTTCTTAAACCTAGTATTTTTAAATTTAATTACAAATGACACCTCAAATTCCCCAAATTTTTCTCAATCTTTTTCAGTTACCATCACCATGACGTAAGAATCGCCGTTCATTCAAAATAACGGACAGTCTCCAGTCTTCCGCATGTCTCGGTCCTCGATGTCCGCAGCTCCAGCGCCCGAATAAAGTGCGACGTCATGGGAGTTGGCGGGAAAGAGACGTGAGATGGCCGCCAGCGATTTATGATCCGATCGTTTATTCCTCCATCTTCCCCTCCCAACCGGAGACGTAATTTGCATCTATATTACGGGCGGGAGTGAGGTGGGTATTCGAAGGGAATTTCGAGGGTGAGAGTGTTAAGGGGAGTCTACAGAGTGTTGCGGGGTTTGCGGCGGGATTTCGGGGGCGGAATGGATTTAAGGAGAACGTAGTAGGGGTCGGGCAGAGCAGGTTATCCCTTAGGAGAAAGGGAGCCTTCCGCAAGCGCGGTTTTGGATACACGCGGTCAGAAGAATGTGCAACGCTTCACCGAGCGATGTAAAGTATTTCGAGTATAAGAGGCTTGAAGAAAAGTTTTGGGCCTCCAGACAATGGGAATGACTTTCAAGGGTAACTACCACACTTTCTCTTAAAAGATAACGTGGCATATTTACCATATGGCCATGGACTTATATTTGCAAGTGTTGACGAAGATAAATCGTTCCTGATTCACCTTCGTTAGCCGAATTCATCCCTTCCAAAATCATGATATTTCATGCCGGTTCAAATCGAAATTTCAAAATTGATTTTTCATGGCGTTTCAAAATGTATCGGCCGGGTAGCAGAGTGGTTAGCGAGCTCCAACCCCAAGGTTCCGGGTTCGAGTCCCGGCTAATCTGATTTTTTTTGTCTTGTGTGCTCGTCTATTGTTACTGTTTGCGCCTCTGCAGCAAATATCATATAAATAGATGTTTGTGAGATCACCGGTAATAAAATTAATTCATTAATCAATTCTTGACACCATGGTTACCACCTCTTCAATTCACTTCAACCCCGAGATTTTTAAGCACATGTTTGGAAAAGCTTCGATTCACTTCCACATCGATTATAGTATTTAGTGTGTTGTAAATCTATAATTCTCTTTATGTTCTATCCTTGCCGCCAAAATTTTATCTCCTAGTAAAATAAATACCAATTTTGATCCGGAGATTTCGCTCTTTCCCCGAAAGAGCTTCTGTAACCTGATGACTTAACCCTGAGAGGTGGCAACCAAAGATGAATTCCGCAAAGACAACCAAACTCTTTGTGAAGGAAGAAAGAATGGACAATATCCGAATTGCTTTGGACTACTTTGAGCGCACATGCATCAATGAAAACACTCGTTGGCTGATACTGAAAAACGGCGAGAAAATATTCGCAAGTAGACTTTCATATTTAGGCAAAGTGACATTGTATAACCTTTATTTCAATAAAAATGCTTCCTTATTTGTAATTCTTACTATGGAGAACAAATGGGATACATGACTTCCGACCAGGTTGTTCATTAAAACATGTGAACACACGCCAACATAGGAAGTAACATAGGAAGAAATCGCGAAAGCGACCACAGACTGAAACATCAGCCACTATCATATTTTATCATAATATAACTAAAATACTCACTAAATCGAATGAAATGTCTATTATCATTTGACAGTGAATAATCGTTCAATGAATTCTTTTTCTCTTAAAAGCGTCTATTGTTTTGTTCCTGCTACTATATCTTCATGAGTGGAATACCATTTAGTGTTTTGTTAAATATAACCTCATTTATTTTGTCTCTCTCTCTCTCTTGCCAGCAGATGATGAAATTTGAAAGATACTGATGCTAAATAATGCATCATCGGTTACTCCTTATTGAATTCTATGAAAAGGTTACAAAAGTTATTCGTAGATTCAAAATGGTGTCCTTAAGAGGACCTTTACCATATCCATAGTACGCTGACTCGATGAGGAAAAAAAGGGAAAATTACCTCATCCCCTTTTTTCCACCTCATTGCTGCAGGGAATAAGGACCCAATAAGCCTTCCGGCTAATGACTTTTAGACAGACATAAACTTACTTCGGAGTTATTTATCGAAAAGTTAAAATTATTCTGTCTTTAAACTCAAGAAAGATACAATATTTTCCTTTGCAGTGCCATTATAATTTTCCCAATAAGCACTATGAACCAATAAGCTGCGTTTGGACACATTCTTAAAGACTAGTAATAATACCTTCTATTGGTAAGTTTTTCTTCGGTATACTACCACAGAAATTGTCATGATCATAAAAAGACTCAAAAGAGTCTAACAATCAATATGTCGTATATGATGATTACGTCTCAATGTAGTCAAGGAAATCGTAGCAGAATGTAGATGAAGACTTATTTAGAAGGCTTTTTTGCTGTTATTGTTAGATCTACGATTCTGTCCACTAATGTCTACTAATCTATCGCAATCATCGCTTATATTAGATGACGTTTAAGGTTATCTACGATTCAGTTCATTAGGTATATAAGTAGGCAGCTTATAAATAAAGTAATTGAATGATACGGAGCAGTTAATAGTAGCGGTAGTACACCACATATTTTGTGAAAGCGATCCGCGAGTAAAACGAAGCACATTCATTCATGTTTGATGAGCCTCCGCAAATAAAATCCAGTGAATTTTCAATGAATAGTAGCAACATAACAAAATGTATGTAAGTACATTATAGACTAATTATCCCATTATCTGCTGTATGTTGGAAATGAAATATATACTCGTATTTTTTTATTTTAGATCAAGTTCAATGTTTAAATGAGTCATATAGAATGTGAATTTTCGCCTAGAAAAATTCATCTTTTTAAAAAATATACGTATCTATCGTATGGAAATATTTCTATCGATAATTTTAGAAACAAAATAACATAGAGGATATTACACTATGTCATTATCAAGACGAGGTAATTTCATTGTTCCCTTAAGTATATACAATTGCCGTCTCCGTCAGACTTCAGAATAGTACCGGCACACCGCTAATTGATAAACGTATACAAAAAATAATCGAATAACATTATTTGCAAGAAGTAGGATCTGAATGGCATCTAAAATTCGATTTTAGTAATAATAGCAAGTTCCAGCTTAATTCACTGAATATAAAAGTCATATCAGTATTGTCAAAGGTGCTTCGGCAGCTTCGGTAATTTCGCACACATGGGCTTCCACCGGGAATCGAACCAAGGAACGCTTTCACCGAAGTCGAACGCAACACTCGTTTCCGGGAGCCCCTGAATATAAAATTTGCAAGAAAATTCTGTCACAGAACCAGAATTACCTGATTAAATTCTTACATTCTCAATCCTTTTATTTTAAAAATAACAACGTGAATCGTTCCTACCAACCCGCTGACGCTAATAGAAAATTTTCTAAAATTTTGAATAATAAGCGTAAATTTTTGGGAATGTTTTTCATGTTTTTCATGCAAAAAGTATTCGGGGTTTTGATAACGTAATAAATGGTTCTTTCCTGTCGCAGTACCTTCGCCATTAACGCACCTCTCTAGAGTCAGATGCCAGGGATTCCTCTTAATCTACTCTGCTCCTCCTCTGCTGTGCTGCGCTGTGCTCGTATAGTCCACCGAGAAGAGTTATCGCAAAATAAACGAAGGCTGAGAGAAGAGCAGCGACAGATGGCGAACGCGTACCAAGGGGAGGGCTTCCCCTTAATGGCGATTCGTTTCTCGCCCTGGAATCTGCTAATTGACGCCTTAACCTCCAAACTATGCTCCCGACGGATCCAATAATTCCTCCTAATTGAAAATACCCGTCCCCACTTTTCCTTGGGCCACCGTTGATTCCCGGCCGAGAATGTTTAAATGTATCTCCGATCGAAATTAACGCTTTAAAGATCACCGCATGGCGCCGTGGAAGTTACATTAATCATTCCGCAGTTCGCCGTAAACTTTGGGCGGACGAGCCTTAAAATTGGAAATTTTGCGTAGATGTGCCTTCACAGAAGAACTTCTGCCTCCAGGCATGACTGGCGTGGTTCTGCTTCGCGGGGAGATTAATTAAAAATTCGATTGATTGCATCTTTAGACTTAATTAATTTAAAATTCGTGTATTGACTAATTCATCTCTAATTAGTCAACTCTCAAAAGCTGCACGGGAACAATTAATGCACGTTATAAGGCATTTTAAATTCGTGACGTATATCCTTTAAAGCGCCTGGAATGATTTCAAAACCCTTCCATTTCATTTCAGGGAAATTTCGCTTAAGAAAGTTCAATTATCGGTGTGAAACCATTTGTCGTTGAATTCATGCATCTCTTTCATTTTAAAAATTCTCAATTTCATATTTTAAGCTCTTCTATTTATTTCCGATCTCTTTCTAATTTATCTTCAATTCATCTATTTCAACATATGATCGAGAAGGAAAAGAGGAAGACTATGATCCACGAACATTCCGCACTTTTCTCAATTCTTCAAACCAATTCAGTTCTACACAGCTCTTCCTCAGTATCTTACATCAAACTAAGGGAAAATGGCATACAATACGACATATATATGAAAATACAGTACCTTCCTGTACTCCTGTTGCTAAATCATCCATTGAATTCACTTATTTGGATATACTTAATTTTGATGTTTAACTACGTCTCTACGCAAAATCCAACTCAATTGGGTTGTATTCTTTCTTCGGTGCACATTTTAGAGCTTCTAATCTTGAGTGGATACAGATCAGGTGGAAATGAGGTATTCAGGCGTCCATATAAAAATATAAAGAAGCTTCGCACCTATTATGTATGTATGAAGACCATTTCTGGCATACCTATTTCACCAAAAATATCATTAGCTTTTTCTTATGAATAAGCCCGGTAAATAAGAAGGAAATCCATTAGGTTTCCATTGAAGACGATAACTGACTGTTGTAAAAAAACAATAGCCCATTTAATGAAGCTCATTTATATTGTCTCTTTAATTCCATACTCGACATATGTCTCTAAAACTGCATTGACAAGAAAAAATGCAAATCGCAGAAAGAAAGAGTTGGACTATCTGATTACATTGTTACAACTCTCCACAGAAGTTGATTTAAGGTGAATGGATAAGATTTTGAATGTTAAAGGTCATGATTATACTAATTATACACACAATGATCATACTCATATTAAAATAATAAATTCAATTTCTGAATGGGAATTATTTCACATTCTGGCTTATGAATAACATTTCTGCCTCAGGCAGCGAATTTAGAAAATGATGGTAGAAATTTTCTCTAAAGAAACTGAATAACATTAGAACTAATACACATTACTATATTACTCTAAATCCATATTTCATAGTCATTAAATAATGTCTCTCCATATTGAGGATGAAGCTAGTAGAACATCAATATATTTTATCGCACAAGGTGCAATGACGCTCATGCCTAAATGATTTACTTGAACGTTCACGCTCAAAATTGAATCAGAATGCCAACAGATCTATAAAATGTATTAACTGAGCAGACTTATTAATTTGAGACGATTACATTATAATGATGATATTGGAAGTTAATTCAGTAAGATAGAAGTAAGAATAAACTACCATTTAGATCAATTTATAAGACATTATATAAAAGGAATTATTTCCTATTCCATATTCTTTTCTGTTTCTCCATAATAACTTAAGGCACCTGCGTTTCTCAAAATGATTCAATTTCGATGAATTATTTTTTTCCTATCAAAAGGATTTAATCTCTCCCCAGTCTATAGAAAATTCGAGAAAATCAATAGCAAAATCCATATCTCAATTTAAATTAATTGCCCTCAGTCTATATTTAATTCCATTTATAGAATTAGTAATTTATATTCTAATTTATAATTTAAAATGCTGGCTGTTTCATTAATTAAAACTACTTAATTTAACCATTTGAAGGTTAAAAACTTTTTCCTGTTACATTTATACAATGACTTAAAAATTAAAGAAGAATATAAAATAAGTTTTCTGTTAGTGGGATGAGAAACGCATGGAAGTAGCACGTTGACTAAGTTTCATTGAAGCAGAAATTATCATTATCACATGTTTATTCTCGGAATATAATAACCATCGTCATAGATACTCTATAAAATACTCTAATATTTCCAATATTAATGTCGTATTTGATTATTCCCGCGTGGTTGAAAAGCTTGAGAAGGAGTTCGCGAAAAGGGAGCTTTCCTAAAGTATATATAGCATCATCTGACGTCATCTTTTCTGAATTTCCACTGGAAAAATCTTCCACGGAATGAGGGTGCATTTGGCAGATCAAGACTGCTGATTTGAGGGTTATCTTCTCCCAAACGATGGAGCTTCACCAGAAAGACTACCCTAGTCGTTCCACCAACCGCATCTGTTGGCTTAGGTTGTTCGCAGAAGAAAACCCTCTGAAATAAAAATCAGCAAGCTTTGACCTTCTTTCAAAGACGAACATGTTTTCATATTATTTAAACAAATGCGCATAATTGGAATTTTTTTATAATACAAAGACTTTGTAAATTTTAAAAGATAGTTGTCAACAACTGCAGGTTAATCCTAATATTTACAACGCTACGGCTAATATCAAGACTCTCACTCCATTAATGTATGTAATTCAGTTGATGAGACACAATTTATTCGAAAAAAACAGCGACTATTGGTCGTAACCTATGTAAATTCTGCATACGTTACACTTCATTTCCAAAATGATTGCGTTAAAATTAAAGTAATGAACTGCCAAGATTAACGTACTCACGAAACTCATCATGGATGTAGTATCTAGGGTAATATTTCTTTGATCACGTTTTACAGTGTTCATTAACAGCTATTCGCATCAAAAACAGTAAAAGTGGCGCTTCTAAAATTTAAAATATCGTTCCTCTATGAACGTTAATTATATTACCATAAATTTTATGTTATCATTGATAGAGTAGTATAATAAAAACGTTTTATAATTCTTTGAATCGTTTACTCATAGGAGTGCGAATTCATTTATTTCGTCTGCATAATAAAACTATCGCTCCCATTACGTCAATGTAAAAGTATTGCATCACAAGTTTATGATAACAAAACAGGGACTTAAATAATAAATAAAACTTTAAATGCTTAAATAATGTAACGATTTTGTAACCCTTAAATTTTTTAGCGATCACTTTCTCTGTTTTGATGAATGTTTCTGAAGATTAAAAATGGTGGCAGCAAAAGATTCGAGAATCAGAATCGAGCGGCATCGCGAATTTTCCGAATCAACTCCTATTTTTGAGAGATCGGAGGCGAAATTCAGAGATGAGACAGGCAGGGTATTTCGTTCATATGATAGATTAGATTCATAATTGCACGTTAAAGTGTGAATTTACCGAAATTTTTTTAGATAATGAAATTAAAATGCAGCTGAACTAGTAAATGGTGCCATAGCAGTCATTCATTTCCAAATAGTAATGCAGGGGTTGCCAATCCATCATAGCTCTTGCGTCAGTTTCTTTCCATTTTAATTTGAAATGAGCCATACAAACCATAACAATTCGGCATAAACTATAACGTGCGCAGTTAACTATAGTAAATGCGCTATCTAGAATTCAGCAGTTGTTTATGTAACGAGTTTGGGTGCATGAATTTGTATGAATATAAATACGTAGATTGTGAACGAAATTTATTCTCAATATTCAATGCTCCATTATTAATCACGTAAAGCGCCGCTTTAGGTGAATACGTCATACGTTGGCCATCCCTGCGGTAATGCATCTTTGATTCAATTATATTTATAATAGAAATAACTTACATTGGCTGTGGTTTCGTTATTTCCCCTAACATAAATAAAAGTATCATTCCAAATATTGATACCCTTCTGATATCTTGCGGAAGTTTTTCCCTAAAATTATCTCAGTATCTCTATCGTGAAAATCTTCACTTATAATGAACTTTTTCATTGAGAAAGTAAAGCCAGGATTCTTTTTCAAAAGCCTCCGTTAAAAATAATGACTTTTCGAGCAGTTTTAACCATTTATTTCGTTATTTTAATTCGCTTAAGAAACATTGACACTTGTGGACAATTTTCCTTCTTATTTCGCAAATAGATAAAAACTGTATACATATCTAAAATAATAAGTTACACAAAGGTAGATAACTTCATAAAAAGCAAGAGCATTTACTCATAATTTTGGGTTTCATTTGTTATTGTTGACAGCATTCAATACCTAACTACAATAATTAATACATTCAAACACCTAACTACAAAATTCGTCGTATACTGAAATGAACGATGGTATGTATGTACCCTCAAATTTGAAGTGAAATCACGAATTCCTACACATTTCCAAACTCATTCTTAGGGTAAAGCTTCCATTATTTTTCTTATGATAGGCCAGAAACTTATTTGAATTTCCTTTTCTTCCAGAGTTCGACAGGAAAGATGTTGCACACTTTGCATTTATTTCTGCCACTTCAATTCCCTCCACGACTGCTGACTTGAATCAGCAATTTACACCGATATTATCTAACCCAGCAGCCAGCGTAACTCCATTACCAGCTTATGCTTATTTAAATGACGCCTCAGGAATTGGTGCTTATTATTTTCAAACTAATTCTTTACAACCTCAACTCAATTCATTCGCTCAGCAACCTTCCGTGACGTTCGAACGGTTTAACAGCGGTCAATCACCTGGTTATCAGTTCAATCCACCGATTATGATGGTTCCACAGGTAAATCCCAATGGCATCATTCACCAAGAAGCAGCAACAGGAACTCAGGATATAACGACAACAAATCCGTTTCAAAATCAACAGTACTTATATCCATCTAACCCACAACCGCAAGAAATATTTTCTTCGACTTTAAACAATGGTTATTACGGAACGAATCCGCCAACTTCATTCTTCAACAACATCAGTTCTAATTTTTCAGGTGTACCGAATGGTTTCATACGTACAGAATCTATGATTAACCAGATCCCACAACTTCAGAGATTCAGCTGCATAAATGGAAATGACATAAGCTTCTCCTCTCCTACACCCACACCCATTCAGGCAAACTGGTCTTTTGCATCACAGCAGTTAAATGATGCAAAGGAAATTGTAAATCGAGTAACTCCATCGAATGTAGAAGTTCAACAAAATTACCTTCTCCGTATAGAACAAGTAACTCTGATCAGTGCCATGCCAATCGATTCAAATGATTTAGCCGGTGAGCAAGTTTCCTCGGACCAAACATCTACTAACGTTCAGCAGAAGTACACAGCTAATTCGGAAGGACTAACGGTTTTGAGTCAAGTCGGCGATAACAAACCACAAGTTATTAAAATAGACTCGGAATGCATCAAACAAATGTTGCAAAATAATTCGTGCTTCTACGTACAGCAGTTCTTGAATGGACCGAAGGGAAAAATAAAGAAGGAAGAAACAACCGCAATGCAAACAGATGGTTCTCTCCGCACCGATATCGTAGAAATTGACAATGAAATAAGTGAACCAACAAAAGTGATTCAAATACTAGAACCAAGAGATCTACTCACAGAGGAAGTATGCGACGATCTTCAAAAAAAAACCTCGGAGATTGTTCTCGAGTATGACGGAAAAGGCGTTGCAGAAGAAAATGAAAGACCGCTCGGCGAAAATGAGACTACGAGTGAACCCGAATCAAGGAGCTTCGATGAAAATAATCAACCAATCCTTGACAAATGAATCTTAAATCGCACAATAAGTGAGCTTAAAGAATTTTTCAATGAAGCTTAAAAAGTTTTTGGGATAACAAACTATTTACAAGCAAGCATTGTAAATGCAGATAGATACAACTATATTTCACACTGCTCTATGGTTCGCCTCAATGCGTAAGTCATCCGTTTAAAATATAAGAGATAGCTAATGGAAACAGTACAGGTAACTAAATGTGTCATATTTTCAGACACATTCCTCTTGCATATATGTAGCTGAATATATTCCTGTAACTCTCTTTGGGATACTGGCCTTACGAATATGTAATAAACGTATATAAAATTACTTTAACATGGTGTTTTTAGTCCCTTCGCTCTAGGTGAGAATTTTTTCTGGGCATCTGCATATACCAAAATATTTCCTGAGATATGCCCAATCAGTTCATTAGCTCAGCTTGTTCCTAATGCTGATAATTTTATGGGGCTCAAGTGTTAAAGAGAACTCTGTTACCTGGCCCATTCCTACACTGTACTCTAATTAATAGAGGATTGCTTTACCTTTAAGTTAACGCTATATGCACAAGGAAAAGACTAGAGGTGTCCTTTCAATCAAAGGTGTGCACCTAGAAAAAATCCCAAAAGTCACATTTACCCTTTTCTTGTGTGTTATCCTTAAATGGGGTTCTCCCTTCTGCCATTTTGTATGGCTGGTTCCTCAACAAGGACATTGGCCATGAACAATGCTGTACAGTCAGACGAAACCACTTTGCCCTTGCCTTAAAGTCTCTCAAACAGCTTGAGAAGATGTTGCTGTTCCATAACTTAATTCGATAAAGCTTCTGGCCATAAAATAAAAGATTCCAGGTTTGAATTCTGGTCCTGGCAGATTTTTTTCACCTGTTTTTCCTTGGGATTAAAAACTAAATATTCAAAATCTAAATTTCTGAGGTATTACAAATTTCAGCCAATCAACTGGTAAATAACTTGACTTGCATTGGCTAACACAAATTAATTTTTACACTATTAACTTTGCAAAGGTATATTTCATCAGATACTAGCATACCAAACTCATTCTCCAACTTAAAATGTTTCTGAAGTCTGAACAAAAAATGCAAACTAAAACCAGAGAACTATGAAGAGGCTGAAATTGAACATCATATATAAATCATAATGATCTTCAGAAAAATCTTTGTAGAGAAATTGCTCCCTCTTTCCCTGAATCATACTTTAAAGATGAAAGAAAATTATTTAATGCGATCAGCATCTGCATGAAACACTACTATAGAATAATATTCTTACACTTACCTACAAGATAAATCATCATTAAATCCAGAAAAAGATGATGATAGTATTTTTATCCTTAGATGAAATGGTAGATATGAAAATAAATAACTAATCAACTAGAACTGATCATTAAAAAATTATTGTTTTGGAGGTCAACACATTCCTTAATATGTATTCCTATAAATACATGCTGACTGCTGCTCTTTGAAGAAGAGTATTCAAAAGAAAATATTTTGTTACTGGTCTAAAATTCTAGCACTAACCAACTTGAGAGAGGGGGAAGCATATCAATTCCATAAAAATCATTCCCAGTAATTTATTCATCAGTCATCAAAACTGATAATTTAAATTCATTAAATTAAAAGAATGCTTCCTTTTAGTGCTAATGATTTTGGTAATGGGGTAAAAGGTACTGAAACTAATACTTTTGAAAGAAATTATTCATTCAATTGTTGTAAATAAAATTATTATAAAACCAGTCTTAAAAATGTATATTACCTTGCTTAAGTAGCGGCAGATGATGTAAGCTGTAATGAATCATTAAAGGTAAACCAAAATCAATAACCAAACAATAATCATTGTAGAATTAAAAGAAATTAATTTAAGGTATCTTGGATAAAAACTCCCATGATCCACATGTTATAAGGATAATTTATAGTTAATTTAGAAACTATTTAAGAGGAAACATCCAAAAATTTCCGATTGAAACCAAACCAAAGAACCCTCCAAATTTAGTATGTACATTAAAAATATATACAAATGAACAGTACAAAATTCTTCTAAAATTTTAACAAAGATAAATTTCTATTATCTTAAACTGCCAACAGGAAATTTACAAATGAAGTTCACTATTTTGACAACTTAGATAACAAAAAATTAAATTTACAGCACTTATTTCTGAAACTGAATCAAGGGAACTACCAACAAGGGCAGCAATGTAATATGCAAATAAGAAGTAATAAGGAGTGACAAGAAATGATCATATAAATGGGGAATTTCCTTACATTTATTGGTCAATAAATTGATCTGATGACAATGATTGTAACAATAAATTTGTATATACATAGTTACAAGTATTTAAAATAATGTAATTAAATTTTACTCAAAACTATTTTATCAATTCAGATAAGATTTCACACAGTTCTTTGGCAGATGTCAAAAAACCAACCCATAATTTCATGAACAACCACATAACAAAATAGCTGACAGTAAGAATCACTGTTAAACTGACTAGTGAAGAATTTTTGTATTAATTTGACTTCAGACACAAAACTAGTTTTACTAAGAACATATCACATATGTTTGCATACTGGACAACAATATAGATTTATTTCAAAACAAAATATATTAGTGCTAATGGCATGATAAGTAATATTAAAATTACACCAAACCACCAGATATTTTTTCCTTCCAAGAACTACTATGTTCAAACTAATGCACATTTAGATAAGAAGTTACCAGTTAAATGGATACTAACATGCTTGTTAAGAGTTTCATTAAGCATGACATATTTTTAAGATTCTGTAGAAAACTGCTGCATCCACCGACAAAGAGTAGAAACGTATACATCTCTACTGGTACAAACACTTATTACTCTAGCAATAAAAATTATCTCAACAAATAATGAAAAATTCTAAGTTTATTTCCTCTTCATAAAAATAGTTGTGGGCAAATTTTCAGCAGCAAGACTAAACTAACTTTCAAACAAAAAGTGATACTCAAGGAATCCCATAAATTCAGTCAGTATTTCTCAATAAAAATTCATCAAAATTAAATGAATGATGATTGTTACAAAATTCATACCAAGAAAAACTATTCCAAAATTGGCTACAAACATACTTTTCTTCAATGTCCTCTTCAAAACTGCAATTAAATTTAATATATGACTTTTTCAAAGCATTTTGGACTTAAGTTGATACCAAAAGTAAGTTTTCAGTCCATTGTAAGTTTACATAATATTTAAAATTTAAATATACACAAAAACTATGAATATCCTGATTTTTACTACAAGACTGGCATAAAAAATGGAAACTCAAGAAACTGGATTTTATTAAAAATTGATGAAGTGACAGTAGGTGTAAGAAATGTTTCATTCCAATACTTCACTGCTTAAAGCTCAGAGTTAAAGCTTTCCTTTCATTAATAGTGTCTCCATATTGAAATCCATTTACATTACAGTAAGCACATTCCTCTAATGCAACCTTCACCTAACAACTCTGGCAGATGAAATTAAAACAGCAAAACTGATAGCGCCTTCCTACATCAAACATTAACCCAAACCAAGTAACACCATCTCCATCAACACAGGATGCTAGAATAAAGTTTGCTTTCACATTGATGATGACGCGAGGAAATTTGAGGAAGTAGAAAAGAAAGAGCTATCTTATAATTAACTAAAGTTCTACTAAGAAAAATTGGGAATGAATTAACTTTACAGTTGAAGCACCAAATTGATTCATCAAAGTTTAAGGATTACAAAGTAGTTTCTCGTTATATTTTTTTCCTTAAATAAAAGTATATCAGCCACCACACAACAATAACAAGACATATATAAGTTGTGAAACATGTCAGCTAACATACACTCTAATATTTATTCCATCATTTGAGAAAACCTCCTAAACAGTTTTTCACAAAGAAAAATAATGTCTTATTCATTTTGCCATGAATAATTTCCTTTCATACAAATAAATCTTTCCGAAATAAATGCCATTCATAAGATAAAGCCAACATCATGAAAAAAACTTTAGATTGTCTAATGCTACAAATTCAGTTCTTGCTGTGTTCAAATCAACCAGCAATAAGAAATGCATCATATACAAATACAGGTTCCTACTCAGACACCAAGTTTGAGATATATCTTGCCACTAAACAAGTTCTCAAAATCTTTATCAGTTATTCCTTGAATGAGGGATCAAAACAGCAAAATATTTAGTCTATCAATTGTCATTTAGATTTCAATGCCAAATTTTTGCAAAATGTTTTGCAGCAATATAAAAAGATTGCATAAATCCAAATATCAGTTTTACAGATTAAACAAAACAAGAGAAACTAGCTAATAAGAAAAAGTATAATTTCCAAAAATGGAGAACTAATAAAAGAACTAGACATTAAAAAAAAAACAGTGATGAAAAATTAATTTCTTGATAGAAATCTTAATGGATCTTTCTCACAATAAGGTGTTTTCTGCCATTAATATAATAATGATGGAATCAGATTCATATTCCCTGCAAGTAACCAGTGGAATATGCAACTGTATATATTACAATTTACCTCCCATAACCTCAATCTTTTTAACCAAATTTGGTTCTAAAGGGGGAAATTATACACGCAACCCCCCCCCCCCC